>LPNX010392912.1:102350-197517 GCA_001517045.1 Pseudotsuga menziesii | reverse complement strand
GCTGCTCAAGATCCAATGGTCAACAAACCTACTGCAGCTGCATTAAATGCTCTGCAGCTCAATGGATAGCTCTTGCCGAAACAAATCTTGTACATGTTAGGCACATAAAGAAATGTGCAGCCATGGTCAAGAAGGGCGAGAGAAATACTAGGGTGAGAAAGCGATTTGCTGGGAACACAGATAGCCGTAATAATGACGTGGCAGATGGAATGGGAGGGTGAGCTGCTCAAGATCCAATGGTCAACAAACCTACTGCAGCTGCATTAAATGCTCTGCAGCTCAATGGATAGCTCTTGCCGAAACAAATCTTGTACATGTTAGGCACATAAAGAAATGTGCAGCCATGGTCAAGAAGGGCGAGAGAAATACTAGGGTGAGAAAGCGATTTGCTGGGAACACAGATAGCCGTAATAATGACGTGGCAGATGGAATGGGAGGGTGAGCTGCTCAAGATCCAATGGTCAACAAACCTACTGCAGCTGCATTAAATGCTCTGCAGCTCAATGGATAGCTCTTGCCGAAACAAATCTTGTACATGTTAGGCACATAAAGAAATGTGCAGCCATGGTCAAGAAGGGCGAGAGAAATACTAGGGTGAGAAAGCGATTTGCTGGGAACACAGATAGCCGTAATAATGACGTGGCAGATGGAATGGGAGGGTGAGGGAACACCATCACTGTATCTTCATCGAATTCCATGAAGCTACAGTGATTCGGTCTAAACAAGGCACTGATGATGGAAAGCATGGTCAGCAATAGTTACGACATGTGGAGAGTAGATGGGGGACTATAACGGAAGGTCAAGAAAAGGGTACAGGGCGTTCTCCCGGCAGTAAAGAGAGTCGTAGATGCACGTCGTGTAGATTGAGGAAAAATGGGAGGAGATAAAAAAAAGTGAGTGTGATTATCCGCATGCAGCAAGTAATGGGGAAAGTGTGTTATCAATATCTAGAGTGGGTAAAGCAAGGTTAGTAGGTTTGTGAGATGCATACAGAGTTAGAGTATGGAATAATGAGTTTTTTTAGTTATCAATCAAATCTAGGATTAAATTAATAATAGTAGGTAGTACAGATGTGATTTTGCAATTTGCTGTGGAGAGATAGCATGTAATGTTTTGACATGGTAAGGGGTTAGGTTAGGTTAGGTTAGGTTAGGTTAGGTTAGGTTAAGGGAAGGGAAGGGAAGGGAAACATTATATGTATATAAAGATAAGGTAAGTAATAACAAAATGCTAGAAAGAAAATGATAATGTACTTACTTTGAAATGAGGTGAAGAGAAATGACGCGATGATATCCAAATTAGTTTTAGATGGGAAATGGACGCTTGATTTCCAAATGAGCTAAGCGAGTGGATCCTTAACTTCAAAATGAGGTGAGGGGGAGGATCCTTGATTTCCAATGAGATTGGGAGCAAATCCTTTATTACCAATGATGTGAGGGAATGAATCCTTTGTGGTGGTTGCAAAATGTAGGAGCAAAGTTCTATGATACCTAAATGAAAGGTTCACTCAACCTCACATTAAAAAAATTGAAAACATAGAGAAAAAAAAGTAGATTTGCATTTTTTTAATGTTTTATTTCTATTCTATTAACATATTGTTATCCCAAGAGAATGTGCCTGGCATAATAGGAAAAAATATGTACATGTGTCATATCACAATCGTCCATGCTCAGTTACTCTGAACTACAAAAATGGCATTGGCACAAATGTCATGGCTCAAGCAAGGAATTACAATAATATGATCTAACCAATTGTTTCCACCTATAATCTATGCATAATTTTAACATGTCACTAGAATGTGAGAAAGAGTGGGCCATCAAGTCCAAAAAGGAAATTTTTTGTCTTTAACTTTATCTTTTCATACCCCAAGTCAAACTCATAGTATGTGAGCTAGTAAATAGGAATCCATCACTATGGATAGACCCAAGTTTAGTTTCAAATGTTTACATTTCTTACATGTAGACTCTTAAAATATTCAATGTAGAGTCATCATCCAAAGAATAAAAACAAATGAAAAACAATTCAACATTAAACTAACCAGTTTGCCTCAACCTCCCCTAGTTTTGAAAATATCCTTTTGAAATTGGAAGGAAACAGATTACACTATTAATTAATTGAGATAGTTCTCCCAAAAAAGGACTTGCTTGAGAATCGAAACCGAATTATGTTATAGCTACCATGTATGCTATTAGGATACCTAAAGGATCACCACTACCCAACTTGTTGTCTACATAGGATACTAAACATAAGGATATTAATTATTGAATTGAACCCCTCTAAAGAAAAATCCTCCACTAAAGTATCACCTACTATGTTTTCCAAGTTCTCAACTAGAAAAAAGCCTCTCTTGAGAACACACCCCTAACTGACTATCACATACCATGAAATCCTTGTTTAAAATGTTGATTACATGATGGAGAGATAGAAGATTACATGTAGAATTGACATAGAATACCATTTATTGACCCACATCCAATGGTTTCTAACCTCTCAAATGTAATGTGTTTCCATTCTTTGATTTGATAAGCATGACAAGGGATCACCTATATCCCAATCCAATTATTCCTAAACCCTAGATATGGATAATCAAACCATTTTCCAAAAGAATGCGACAAATATCAAGAACACCCTCTACTAAAATCATTCTATGATGAAACTAAGTCTCCAATTATCCCCAAATGTGTGTCTGTATCTTTATATCCTCCATTTGTGAAGGAGAAGTTCACTTAGAATTTTGTGAAACCACTTGCAACCCCCAACGAGTAGCTACTTCACCAAATCTAAATATGTTACTTTAATCACCTCGAAAAAAACATCTTAAGCCTCACTAGGTTACAAACACGCACAACAAGATTTGAACTTGAAATTCGACGAGAAAATGTAACGCAATCCGACAAAATTGACCTTTTCCTCAGATTTCACCTTTGTAATTATGATTTTTTTTGTTTTTTTTAATTTACCCAAGTTGACATCCGGTTTCTGACAACCGTCGAATATCCAACTCAAGTAGTCAGATTTTCAACTTTTGTAGTTGAAAATCCAATGATTATCGAATATCCGTCTACAACGATCAATACATTAAGATCATTGGATATTAGGAGGTTGGGAGCTTAGGAGGATTTAGTGTCTCTATAAAAAAAATTAATGCTTGCCTCAATTTCCTCACATAAAGTATTTCGAGTATGTGGTTAGTGTCCAATATATGAGTGAATTCAAAGGTTCAAACATTGAGATGTCTATCCACTTATATGCTCATTGTGTTAACTTGATCTAGAACTTTAAAGTAGACATGTATATTTTCTAGTTGACTATGGTTGATCATGATGGATTATAGGTGGATATATTTGACCTAGGTTGAGTATGTTTGACCTTGATTAACTATAGTTGAATATGGTTTGAATAATATGTACTAAGGTTCACCATAATTGACAACACTTCAGCCGTGTGTGACTATAGTTCACTTGTTTGGTATGGGTTGACCATATTTGGGCATGTTTAACTATGTCTAACTATACTTGAGTATGGTCAAGAATGTTTAACCAAGGTTTAATATGGTAATTATTGTTATATTTGGTCAATATAGTAAACTATGTTTGAGTATGACTAACCATGTTTAAGTATAGGTGAATATGCTTAACCATGTCTAACTATGGGTGGCCACGTAAGACCATGGAAAATATGCTTAACCATGTTTGACTAAGGTTGACCATTTTTAATTATTGATGAGCATGAACATGGTTTACTATGTTTCACTAGGGATTATCCTATTTAACTATAGTTGACTAAAACACAACTTTCTATAGTTGGTGATGGTCAAACATGAAAAAATACTATAGTTGAATTTTATTGTCCATGGTTGATAGTGAGTAATCATGGTTGACTATAATTGAAATTTTTTAACTATGGTTGATTATGGTCAACCATGGCTAGATTAGGGCTCATCATGGTTGAATTTTATTAACCTTGGATGATTATGGTTGACTTTGGTTAACCAAGGCTGGGCAGGTTTGACCATGGTGGGCTATGATTAATCATGGCTAACCACGGTTGAAAATTTTTGGCCATGTTTAACAATACTTAACTATGGTTTGACTAAGGGATAGCATGTTATACTATGGTTGAAAACACTTTGACCATGAGTGACCATGGTTTACTATGTTTGGTAAGGTTTTACTATGTTTAGATATGGTCAACCATGTTTCACTATGATCAACCATGTTTGATGAAGGTTGAATATGGTTGACCATGGTTGACATTGATGAATTTTGTTTCCATGATTCACCATGGTTATAAAATTTTAACCATGGGTGTATATGGTTAACCATGTTTGACTATGATTAAGCATTTAAGATCAATTGGAAATATTGTTGACCATGTTTAATTATGGTAGACCATATTTGACTATGGGTAATCATGGTTGAGTTTTGTTGCCCATGCCTGGCTATTGTTGATCATGCTTAATTATGGTCAACCATGGTTTTATAGTGGTTAATGATGGTTAAATAGGGTTGATCATGATTGACTATATTTACCCATGTTTTAACATGGATGACTATAGATAAATATGGTTGACTTTGGTTGAAAATGGTTGAAAATATGATTATGTCATATCATAATACTTAGAGGTATATAAAATGGTTATGTTGAATTACAATGTTTTTGAAGGGTTTTCTTGCATTGAGGATTATATCAAATTGTTAAATTTCTAATGGTTATGTCACATAATCTATATTGTATTATGCATAATTTCTATATTACCACTAGTTAACCATAGGTGACTAGGGTTTGAGTAAGGGTGACTAAGGTGTACTATGGTTGAATATAGTTCAACCATGGGTCACTATAGTTAAATATGGTTAAATGTTTGGCTATGTTTAACCATGTTTAGTTGCGTCACTATGGTGGACAGTGGTGACTTTTAGTGAGCATTGTTGGAATTTTTTTATTGTGTTTAGAGGTATGTAATTAAATATAGTATTTAGAGTTATTTATATACATTTCTTATGAACTTGAGATCACACTAACATATAATATAATTTGAGGAACAAAATGACACCATAATTATATTATGAGAAATAAAATTTGATTGTGTGGTTTGTTTATTTTACATTGGATTTCACCATTTGGATTATTATGATTATTTGGGACACTTATTTTAGTGTTTATTGGATTGAAAATACACCTAAGGCATAGGAGTTACCCCTAGATCCTATCATTATATAACTATCTCTATCATACCTTCACTGACTCTTTTGGTGGACTTCATCACCATTCATTGAGAGTGATTGGAAGGTTCAATTACAATACATGACTTGAGAGGAATCCCATTATAGTCTTAGAGTAGTGATTTCTTTATCAAAACCATAGGGATTTGTTTTCATCAAATATTTACAATTTTCTGAATTATTAAAATACACTTATAAAATGACTTTTTTGCCACCACCACATCCAATTCTAAATAGTATGTTTCATTAATATAATGCATCTTATGAAAACTTATTTCATATTAAATAAAAACAATTAAACCATTTGGCATATAATCCCCATATCTAATCGATCATTTTTTTTCATGTTGTAGTATGGCCTTTAACAATTTCCTAGGAACTAAGAACCATGACATGGTCTTTACTAAACATCCTCCATGTTTCAAACTTTGAAACGGTCACCATATTGCACTCATATGAAAAATATTTTATCTCCATGGACTGTGCCATTCTTTAGCACCACACACATGGATAATGAGCCCTAGAGGAATTTTTTGTGGAATAGTGCCCTCTATTTCAATCTTAGGCCATGGATTGAAACCAGAAATCCATCCTTAATCTTCCAAATCTAAGTATCACCACAAGTTTACAAACATAGGAAAAATATATCCTTTGCAAGGTTTTCATTGTCATTAAAGACCTTATGCATTGTCCATCATTCTTAATAATAAATGTTATGGCTCAATTCCTTCGATTTCAATGTCTACCTATGAAATGATGACATTTTTGTTTCTTACGATGACAATAATGATGATTTAATGATGATCATCTCTATGACGATGATGATGGTTACAATGACAACAACGATGATGGTGGTGCAAACTACAACGACGATGCTGAATTTTTTTATCAACATCATCATAATATTTGCACTAACGATGATGATGATGATTACTAATGATGATGATGATGTTCTTGATGATGATGATGCTGATGATCATGACAATGATTATCATGATGATGACGATGATAATAATGATGAGGATGGTGGTGATGGTGATGATGATAATAATTATTGGCACTGTTGTCATTAGCGTCATCATCACTACATTTTCTTTTGTAATCAAAGTTTATTTGCAATTTTATTTTTTTCTTAATTTTTGGTTAAATTTTATTTTTCAATATATATAAGTATGTATGCATGCATGCATGTATGTATGTATATTTATATAATTTCATACATACATACATACATACATACATACATACATACATACATACATACATACATACATACATACATACATACATACATACATACATATATATATATATATATATATATATATATATATATAAATATAATTTAAAACATAGTTACTGACTATAAAATAAATAAATAAACAATACGTAAAGAATTAAATAATAAACAAATAACATAACAAAAAAAACATTTAAAACCAATATTGTTCACTTACCTCCCTTGCTATGCTCAAATATAAGCATTCTAGTTCTTACCTTAGCCAAAAACCAATCCTAGAGGTCGCATACTAGGAGGTTGCAACAGAGGTCATAAAGGTCGTCGAGGTCACCAAGGAGGTCATAGAAGATATCGCACATGTAGCACAGGAAGAGAATGCCATTGAGCATAGCCACATAGGACCTAATGCCTTCGGAGTGAGTAAGTCCCTTGCCATTTACCCTCATATTGCTTAATGAATTTCAAATGGTTTAAATGAAATTGTCCATTTAGCCTCAGATTCCTTGGATTTTTTGTTTACAAAATCATGTCGAGAGCATCTAATGAATACTAGATAATATCTCTAACAAATTATACTTATTGTTGTAGATCAAGTGGATAATAAGAATTAAGAGCTAAATGATTTCAGCCTAGAAGAGATTTTTTCTAAGTTCACCAATTTTCAACATGATTTATCTTCAAATTCTTCACAAAAATGACCTTAGAAATTGTTAGGATATTTAGACAGTTAGGAGTTAGTTAAGATCAACTTGTGTAATATATCCATTATTTAAAGTGTGTTTCTTTAGTATGCATTAGTATGCATTTGCAAATATTCCAATTTGACGATCACGATATGTTCTAGACATAAAGTGATATGACAGTTCATCTTCTCTTAGATCATACCTACCATTGATCAGTGGTTTAACACCTGGTTGGTCCATCATTTCTATTGAAAGAGCATGGAGGGTCCTTGGCTAGTTGATCTATTATGAGAAACTCATATGTAACTTTATTTCTTTTGCATAATAAATTGCTCCAAGTAGCTATTTGGCTGGGCCCGTGGACTGTTTCCCTCTCAAGGGTTTTAAACACGTGACAAACATCGGTATATTGATCTGTGATCTGTTTGTGTGAAGTGGTTTCTCTAGGTGTTCGGTCTTTTGGGAGTATCCTATGTACCCGAACATGGTATTAGAGCATTTATGAAGACTCACTTTCGGTTTTGATCAAGATCTGGAACCGTTGTTGCTTAAACTTTGAAAGGGTTTCTGGTTTCTAAGTTTTTATGCATTTGTCGGCTATGAGAGATATTGCATTGCATTCAAAGCACTGTTTCCATTGGGAAATGGTTTTCATTTCATAAAAACCGTCTTCGTTTGATCCAGAAACACCAATTTCGGCAAATTTGAAGATATAATGTTACAGTGACGGATTTGTTTATTTATTTTTTAAATATCTCATATTTTATCAGTTTTATTATTAGATCTTTATTGTTTTAGTTTCGGACTATTGCCTTCCCTGACTACGTATGCTATTTGCCGTGCATCTTACGCGATCACGGCGAATCAGAAACAGAAAGGGAAATTTTTTTTTCTTGTCTTATCAGCTACGTATGCTCTTTGCCAAGCACCTTGTGCAATCACGGCGAATCAGAAACAACAAGAAAACTTGAAAACGTAGACTTTCCAGGTAAGCTAACCAAGATCAACCCCACCCATAGTGTGGAAAAGTTTTTTTTTTGTTTTTCGTTTTTGTTGTGATTTGTAGAAAAAAAGGCAAGCATGGAGAATGAAAGAGAAGAGTAAAAAAAAAAAAAACTTCATCTTTCCATTCTTTTACGTACCTTTTAAATATAGCTCACTTGGTTCAAATTTGCTTTATTCCTTAATAGGTCTTGAGTTCAAGTCTTATTAAGTTACTTTTTAGTGTATGCAATTTCTATTTTCAAGTTACTTTATTGTAAAAGTGCATCTCACTTAAATAAAATAAAATAAAAAGTGAGTCACTTAAGTCTTTTAATTTATTGCTGCATTATTTAAAAGTAACATTATTGTAAAAATGAACATCACTTATTTTACAAAAGTGATTCACTTAAAAAGCAACTTTATTATAAGTGATTGTCAAAGGTTCATGTTGGGAAGAAGGAGGTTCTTTTTTTTATTTGGTCAAGTTAATATCTGCCATGTCACTATTGGGAACATCTTCAACATTTTCTTTGATTAACCATAACTTCATCATACATAATTAGTTTTCAGAGCCGTTTTTTTTAAACAGCTTAATTTTTTGAGCTCTTTACATCCAGACAGTTAGTTTCTATTCTTTTAGCCATTATGTTACAGTATGGCCTCCCCTTGTGATATTATACTTACAAGTTCTAAATATTTCTCATGTAAATCTTGTATGGAGGATGTTCGACGAAGTAGGGGACTTTTCAGAATTACCTCAAGGAAAGAAACAGAACCCATTGATGATGATAAGAAAATTAAATGGGAAAATATATGTGATGAATCTCGTGTATTGATTGGGAGGTCAATCTCTACTGGTTTGCGATTCCACACATCTGGAATTGATGAACTTGATAAAGCTTGGGAAAAGTTGGAATCTATGTTTGGTAAACATAATGAAATTCAAGGTCATCAACTTGAGAATGAGTTGATTTCTTTGAATCCAAGTGATTTTTCATGCATTCAAGACTATTTATCTAAGTACAAAACTCTTAGACTCTTATGTAAATAATGCAAGATTAAGAAATAAGACAAACAATGTATTTATCATATTCTTTCCAAAATTGGACCTGCATATTCTATTTTTGTATCTACATTTTACTCCATGAAAGAATCCTTGACTGTAGTTGGCTATCAAGAGCCTAGTCTTGAATCCTTTTGTGATTCCTTAATTAGAGAGCAAGATAAGTTCATTCATCTTGGAATAATTAACAATGCAGATACAGCTGGGAAAGTCTCATTGTCCCAATAGAAAGAAAAGTCCAAGCCTCCCAAGAAACAGAATTTTCACAATAATAATCCAAACAACAAGGGTCCCAAACCCTCTTAGTAAGCTCATTCTTTAAAAAATGACAAAGGATCCAAGCCAAAAGGAAATAAGACTGAGCGTCATTGCAATTTTTGTGGGAAAGATAATCATGATGAATCTAAGTGTTTCAAGAAGATGACAGCCTTGGAAGCAGCAATGAAGAAGCACCACATCATCCTAAATTCATCTTCAGAATTTACCTCTCATGGACATGCACTTTGTGCTCCTGGTTACTCTTATACTGCATCTTCTTCTTCTACTTCAAATGAATGGCTCATTGATTGTGGAGCATCTTATCATATGGCTAAGGATCAATGCATCTTTTCTACTATGCATGAATGTAACATCAAACAAATATTTGGTGGTGACAATAGATCTCTAAGTGTTGTAGGATATAGAACATTTCCAGTAGAAAATGGTCCTTTCAGTGATTTTCTATGTGTTCCAAAATTTTCCTACAATTTTTTATTAGTCTATCAAATTACTCATTTAGGTGAAGGTAAAACTGTGCCGTTTACACCTCACCAAGTTGTAATCAAAGATTTTAAAAATCCTTAAAATGTCCTTGCTACTGGAACTGCTGATGATATTACTAGGTTGTACAAATTTAACAACTTTGGGTCATCACCTTTTCCATCATTTTTTCTTGCTCATAGTGATAACTTGAGCAAACTTTGGCATGAGTGATTTGATCACTTAAATTATTGCTCATTGCAACAACTATGTAAATACAATATGGTGACTGGTCTTCTAATGGTTTCTTGCAAGGATGGTGTTTGTTCTGGTTATGTACTTGGAAAACATCATTGAGATAGTTTTGACAAACGTACATCTTGGCATGCCTCGGTTCCCTTGGAGCTTGTGCATAGTTACTTGTGTGGTCCTCTTCCATCTGCTTCCTTTTCTAGTTTCAAATATTTCTTAACTTTCATTAATGACTACTCCAAACGCACTTGGGTTTACTTCCTAAAGTTAAGAGCGAAGTATTTAACATGTTCTTAGCCTACAATGCCCTTGTTGAAAAACAATATGGTCATCAAATTATTAAGTTAAGATCTGAAAATGGAGGAGAATAAGTTGATTGTTTTTATTAATATTTATGAACTGGAGTCAACTAGGGCGCCTCCAACCACCTCTGATGACCAATTTGACTTCAGTTAACCTCATCAAATTTCATTAGAGTTAATTATGCACTACCACTTGTTGGTTGGCATGAAGTGACATATGTTCAGAGCTACTTTCAGTTAGACTCAGTCATCCATTGCACTCTGACTTCAGTTAGGACTCAGTTGAGTCAATCTGGACTTGATGAGTGGGTTAACTAGGTGTGTTTAATGTGGCTTACATTTAGTTAAGCTACACCCATTCATTCAATTCGAATAACCTCCTTGGGAATTTGAATTGTCTTGGCATTTATGCACCTTTCATGATCATTGTATTGTATTATTCATTCTTCATTGATTATACAGAGCTGCTACTCCAATTGTAGCACCATTATGCCATTTTCATGGTTAATTATCTGAACTCTTTTGTGAGACTGTGTTTTAGTCCCTAGATTACTGTGACAGATTAATACATTACTACCGGATGATTTAGCCTTTGACATCAACATTGATCTCCTTTGTATCTTGAAGAACCACAAATGTTAGGTAAGATTTGGATGGCTCTCTTCCAAACCAGCATCCTTCCTACCAGCCGCCAATGAGAAACGATAGTACACAAGTTCAATATGAATTCCTGATCTGGTGGAATTCATGGCCAATGTCTGCAATAAGTAGTATGAGGTTTTCATTTTAACTACTCCGTATTGAATTAGATTAGTTGATTCAGATATGAACACTTGTAATAGAGGTTTATAATTTTAAACCTATACATGTTAACTTAGATCTAGGTATGCATATTTGTATGTTGGGACTCAACCTTTTCATTTTAATTATAATTGAGATTCGCAAGATATGAATGTGTTTCATCTATGCCATTTTGAATGGGAATCATATCCGTAATGTATGAATCACGGTATAAGTATCAATGCCTGCATTTTTGGATGGTCATCGTAGCATGAGGAAAACTCATTCATGGTGTTCATTTCTTTTGTTTGTTATAAGCTTTAGATCTAGGTTATACTTCAGGTCTGTGACGATAGATTTTACAGATCTAGACTTTGCAATGTTTTGCAAGTGTTTGCATTTGACCTATAGAATGCTTATGTAAGTATAGGATACAGATCTAAAAACATCTACATACGGTTCCATGGTCTGTGTTGATATGTGTTTGGCCCTATTGCTTGTATTGATTGTGTTTGAAGGAAAAGAGTCACAGTCTCTTAGCGAGAAATAGACTCATAAGTCTATAGGTATTGTAGTCAACTTGCTTATCCTTTTACCTCTTGAGAACTAATATCTCTTCTATTCGGGGTAGTTAAACTTGTATGCTTGATCGATAAGTTTTTATTACCCCTAACATTATTGGAAAGGGATGTTCTTTCACAGGGGATTCACCTTGTTGTGCAATATGTTATCACGTTCATTCATAAAGGGGGGTTTTTAATTGTGAAAAATAAGGTCAATATATTGTAAGTATTAGGCAGTGGGGAATAGGGTATGTAGGGTTTATAGGTATTGGGGGTATCAAAAGGGGTTTCTAGTAAAAATAAGGAATATATTGTAAAAATAGGGGTTTTTCAAATGGAAATATGTATTGGGAGGGGCCCCAAAAAACCGATTTTTGTAAGTAATTATCAATATCTAGTTAAATTAGGGGCATTATTTAATATCCTATGAACAAAGGCGCTATGACATAGTTTCACTAAGAGAATACCCTGTGGTGTGTTCTTTAAAGTTCAGTTTATAAGTTAAAACCCTACCTTGTTAAGATTGATATTGAGATATGAGCTAATAACTAGGTCACTGTATGGTTTTTGAACTAATTTATATCTTAACCTTGCCTTAGTGGATTCCTCGACCAACTCAGGGGTGGCTGTAGGCAGACAAGCATACGCTGAATTGAGCCAATGGTTGGGAGGAAATTTGCGGTTAGGCTTACAGTCGCTTAAGCCATTTAGACTAAAGTTGTAATCCATAATGCTTAACTTTTGATTATGGAAATATTTTTATCAGGCTTCAAGTTTACTATGTATTGTATGTTGTTAAATATAGTAATTGATTTATAATGCACCATTTATATTGAATTAACATGATTGACAAGTTTAGACCAATTCTCGAAAGACAATGGTGAAATCATTTTACATATGTACATGTTTTATAAATTAAGATTGCGTTTATTATCGGAATTATTATAGCTATCTAACCTTGTTTCTCTTACATATGTACATATTTTCTTAACAACCGACTGAAATAAATTTATTCGTAGAAGAGAGGGTACATTAAATGGTTAGTTGTTATGTACATTAAATGGTTAGTTGTTATGGATTATGTTAACTGTATCCAATATGTTTAATATCTAATCTAATGTTCAAAGCAAATAAAAGGACAAGAGTTCTTATTTCAAATTGTGTTATGTTCGCATTCCTCGAATGCTTATTTTTGATGAAAAATACTCGATTTGGTGAAAAATACTCGATCCATCAAATTGAAGGATGAAAAGTTTACCCCATTATTTCGAAAATTTGATCGAGGAAAGTTGGGTATGTTACAATTCACTATCGAGATAATATGGTTTCTAGGTTGTAGTTTAAAATTATATAAGATGTTTCAGTTGGAGTAATTTATATTTTTTTAAAGTAAATAACAACACCAAAATCATTTATTCATGAGATAATATGTAATATGATTTCTGCATTTAGAGTATAATAATATATAAGATTTTGAATTGGAATATTTTTTTTATTTTTAAAGTTATTTTAAATTAATAATATATTTAAAATAATATAAAAAATTTAAAATTAATATTATGTTTGAGAAAAAAATATTTAATAATATAAAAATGTTAAAATAAATTTTATGTTTGAGAAACAGAATTAAAAAAACCACACATGTATTTTTATGTATTTTCAAGAATTCAAACTTTCGAAGAATAATGCAAAAATTAAAATGAATTTATAAATAATATTTAAAACAATTTTATAAAATAAAAAATATTTAATAAAAATAAATTTATATTTTTTTTAAATAATAGTTAGTTGCTTCTCAATAATAAGATATATATAAAAAAACAATTATTTTAAAAACTTTATAATTATTTTTTTTATAAAAAATAATATTTCATTTCTAATATCATTCATATTACATATTATAAGTTCATTATGACCATTTTTATATCATTCTCTCTTAATTTTCAAATTAAGGAATAAATCTACTTTAAGAACAAATATTTAGGTTTAAATAATTTTTTCTATGTTTAATTTAAGCTTACAATTTAAATTAAACAACTTAACTAAATCTTTTTCTATTTGTAATTTAAACTTACAATTTTAATATTGAATTGAGCTAACCCATCACACTATAATATATACAATATTATTAAATGTTTATTATTTATTTAAGAAGCATATGCGTTCACTATTTTAATATAATGAATTAAATATTTTATATTAATATTAATAATATTGTGTAATTAACCATTTTTTCAAAATAATTTATTTAATACAATATTTTGTACAGTATGAACATATTTATAAAAGAATGTTTAAATAATTTGTTATAAACTAAATTGTAATAATAATATTAATTTAAGTTTACATTTTAATGGATGTATTTGATTACATTTGAGTGAATAGTTTTTATAGCTAGGTTTTCTTTACATATTTTAATTTTCAAATTAAAGAATAAATATACTCTAAATTAAAAAAACACATAATTGGGCTAAAATAGTTTTTTCTATGTTTAATTTAAGCTTACAACGTATAGTTTTCAACCAATTGAGCTAACCCATCACAGTATAAAATATACAATATTATTGAATATTTATTATTTATTTAAGAAGCCAATGCTTTCACTACTTTAATATAATGAATTAAATATTTTATATTAATATTAATGATATTGTGCAATTAACTATTTTACAAAATAATTTATTTGATACAATATTTTTTAATAACATGAAAATATTTTTAAGAGAATATTCAAATCATTTTTTATCAAGTAAATTGTAGTAATAATACTAATTAAAGTTTACATTTTAATTAATGTATTTGATTACATTTGAGTGAATAGTTTTTTATAATCATCTCTTATTTATATATAAAATGAATATTTACATTATAAATTTTTAAACTTTATAATATATTTTATATTTAAAATTAATTTATATTTGATATTTAAAATTAGTTTTTTTTACTTGTTTTAATTGATAAAGTGAATTTGAGATAAATATTTTAAACATAAATCTTAATTACAAAAGAGTTTTTAATTAAAAAAAATTAATTTTCAAGCATATAAAAGATAGAGTCATTTGTTAGACAAGATTCATAGAAGAGAAATAAGTTTAGAAATATAAATATAATAGAATCAACATAAATTATTATTATAATATAAATATAAATATATTGAAAATAATTATTTTCATATTTTTTAATATAAATGAAAGTGTAATTAACTTGAATTCCTATTTAATGATAATAATAAATCAAATATAAAGAAATTTGGTGGTATTTAATAAATCCAAATTAACAGGAAATTACTATAATATAAATATAAGTTAAAATGGATTTGAAATTTTTTATGTGAAATGTTTCCTCTCGGTCACAATCTGGGAGCCATTTAAAAATATACGGGCAACGAGTTCAATCTACGCACCAATGAATCCAGGACTCCTCTACAATCAATACAGTTAAATTAAACGTATAAATATAATTTTAGAGACTCTTGTCCATATCTTTTTAAATCCGTGGATCTTCGAAAACGCCTTGCACTCAAACATATACCCAATTAAATATCAAAAAGGAATAATCATAATGGAATGGTCTATTCTAACACACACGCGGTCCCTTACATGTGCACAGCGCGTGACTGAATATTTCAGAAGACGGCGACAATGCACTTTAACTTAAGGATAAAACCATAAAGAAGAAAAGATCAAAACGATACTGTTGCAATAATGATTGGGTTGTCTGCATCGTTACATAACTCGAACGTCTTCGAAGTTCCAGAGGGCTGTCGGATCGACGCAAAAGTCGACCTCCTCTTCCTGCGAAGTCGGAATGAGCTCCAACTTCTCCAACGCCAACTCCTCGTCGATCGAAGGGATTTTTTCCAAATTCAGCTTCTCAGCGCCGTCAGATCTTCTAAACACAGATTTCCAAAACTCCAACTCGTCAATCTACCGATCGTCACTTGACGACTGCATTTCAGAAACCGAAGAAGACTGGGAGGGTTCCTCTTTGCTATTATTCTCAACATTATTGTGGAGAGAGGGCGAACTGAAGGGGGGTGTCATGGCCACGTTTTTCAGCACACCTGGGCAAGGTGTCATGGACATGACGGTTCGGCATGGAGTTGCGCTCTCACTTGGCAAGATGGCAAGCGTCCACATTCACCACCGGCACGGAGGTCGGGAATGTGGCGCACCCCAAGGTCAGCGCCCACGTGACTTGGCACGGGCACCCCTTGGCAAAGATGACAGTGGTGACGGGCGCGCGACACCTTTGAGGCATGCGACCCTTGAGCGTGCGGATGGGCATGCAAGCTTGTGAAGATGTTCGGTAAACAGGCGCACGGCCCTAGGTGTGGACGCGCGGCCCTAGTGTGTGGACGGACATGTGCGGACGGACAGACGTGCGGATGGATGTGCAGATGGACATGCGGACAGTTGGGCGCTTCGGCAAAAGAGCGTTTTGGTAAGCAAACCGACGGGCATGTGGAAGACGGCAGTTGGACAACGAGCACGCGTGACGGCACAGTTAGCGACGAACGGCGGTCAAAGAGGGGCGGTTCAGTCAAAGTAAAGGGGCGCATGGCTCACCAGCAAAGTGTGCGCGCGACACTCTAGAGGCTTCGGCAAGTGGACCCGTGAACACCTAAGTCAAAGTGCATCTTGGTGGGGTGACACCAATGAAACGGTTAAGTGGGCCAAATGTGTTTTCAAGTTGACTTGGTGAACCGGCAAGGGGTGACTTGTGTGGTAAGGAAGATGGCAAGTTGACATGGGCAAGACACCTAGAAGGCTATAAAGTAAATGAAGTGCAAGGCATTTCAAATCAGCCAAGAGATCATCCAAGAGCTAATCCAAGCAAGAAGGCAAGGACAGTTCATGTAGACAGTGCGCTTGGTTAAAGCGCACATCTGTTTCTGGGGTATCCGTGCAAGGGTTCCGCAAGCAGTTGGTTTTGGCACAGTGCACAGACGAACTGCAATAGAGGCTAAGTTCAGACAGAGGCACGTTTTCTGGGTTTTCTGCGGTGCGGCAATAGCATACAGTAGAGGTTTGCAGCAGTTGTTTCAGCAACCAAGTTAGTCGCTCAGTGGAGGTTGACTTGGGTTTTTCCAGTTTTGTAAAAGTGTGTGTTTTAGCCGAGTTGGGCGCACACCCAGAGAGTGGTTGGTTTTGGCATCTCTGTTTATTGTACTTGTGAAAATATTGAAGACGGTCACTACATTGGGCAACCCGCACACTTCCATACTTTCTTGTGTTTTTGCAATTGTGTAAGAATGACTAAGTTAATGATATAACATGTTTCCGCATAATGAGTAGGCGTAGTCCGTTAGTTAACATCAAGTTGGCCATGCCCTTGAGAGGTTGCTAGACGGTGTCGCACACCCTCTTAGCGAGTCAAGAGCACTCGGCTAAGTGGGGCTGTAACATGTGGTATCAGAGCTAAGATAGTGGTGAAGTTTTGCTCAGAGCCACAGGAGTTCGTCCGACAAGTGGTTGCAGTGAGGAAATTTTTGGTAACGCTCCGCAGGCTCGGACAAGCGTCCGCAGTTCAGACGCTCCGCAGACGGACCCTCCGCAAGGAGGCGAGCGCTCCGCAGACAGTGCGCACCGCAAGGCGGGCGCACCACAGATAGCGCGCACCGCACGGTGGGCACATCACAGACAGCGCGCACCGCAGGGTGGGGGCACCGGAAACAGGTCGCACCACAGGGTGTGTGCTTCACAGACAGGGCGCACCACAGGGTGGGCGCTCCGCAGACAGAGCGCACCGCAGGGTGGGTGCTCCGCAGATAGAGTGTGCCGCAGGGAGAACGTTCCGCAGATAGAACGCGCTGCAGGGCGGCCGTTCTGCAGACAGCATAGGACGCTCCACTGTAGTGCTCCGCAAACAAATGGACGCTCCGCAGACTAGACGCTCCACAGAGACAGGCGCTCAGAGAAGGGCGCGCACTCAGGAAACGAGTGCTCTGCAGCGCTCCCAGACGTTCTTAGAGGTGACTTCGCAGAGGTGCACTCAGAAGCTTCAGAAAGAGGCACGCTTTGGCAGGGCGCCGGGAAAGGGGTGTTTTCAGCAGCGTTTGGCAAGCGCTCAGTTGGTTAGCAGAAGTGCTGGAGCCATTTCTAGCGAAGGTGGCTTTGTGACCAAGTTCGTTGAAACGACGAAGGCTATGCGAGAGAAGTTAGACGGAACCGAGACTTGACTGGAAGGTGTCTTTGGTAGCCTTGCAAACTGTCCAAAGCAGCGAAAGGGAAAGATTGGTAGACGGAAGCGGAGGGTACAGCAGCGAAACTCGGAGGAGTCGGGGTTCATGACTCTTTACTTGGACCAAGCAGAGGGAAATATGGTTAGACGTAACACAGATCCATCTTATGGCTCAGAAGCAAAAGCACCTTCGGATGGAGAGGAGTCCGTTCATGAAGAACGGGAGCCTAAGGCCAAAGGTAAACGGAGGCTAGCAGCAATTGAGATGAACATGGGGCAATTCAGTGAAGCGCTCTATGCTCATGGAGAAAAGGCTGCAGCTATGCGGGACGAGATGGAAAGGATGCAGAAGGAATTCAATGAAGCTGTTGAAGAGTGCAAAGAGGCGACGGATGTCTTGCACGCTGCGGTGCAGCAAGATACAGTAGACAGAGTTAAGAATCTTGAGGAAGTTGTGGAGCAACTTCAACTTCATATCAAAGACCAAGATGACATGATTGTGGTGCGCTGAAATGTACGTTGGCTAACAGTGGTGGAAACGGTGGCATGACCATGAAAATCGGGATGAAGGAACCGCAACTGTTTGATGGTACACGTGATTCGAATTTACTTGAAAATTTCTGCTGGGATGTCAAACAGTAACTTGATCAGATGAACGGATGTTCAGATGAGGCGAAGGTCAATGCGGCAGCAATGTTTCTCACCGATACAGCAAAGCTTTGGTGGAGGAACCGTGCGGAAGATGTAGCTTCAGGAAAGATCACAGAGAGGATTGAGACTTGGGAGCAAATGAAGGCAGCTCTCAAGGCACAGTTTGGTCCCGGTAACCAGAGTTGGGTTGCGCAGAACGAGCTGATGCAGTTTTGTCACACGATGAAGATTTAGGATTTGATAGGAGGATCGCCTTTATCACTTTATGAAGGGTCTTCAAGGTTGGGCGCAAGCGGACCTGCGACGACAAGGAGTTAAGACACTTGCTGAGGCAATTTCTGCTGCAGAGAAGTTGCATGACTTTCGAACAGATAGACGTGATGAAGCTAGAGACAAGGAAGATGGCAGCAAGAAACAGCAGCACGGCAAGTTCAAGAGGGAGCAGCCGGGTAAGCCTAAGTTTCAAGGGAAACGTGAGGATGAAAATCCCAAGCAGTTTGGTGAAAAGAAGGAGAAAAAGCCAGTCTCTTGTTATGTCTACGCAAAGGATCATTATGCGAGAGACTGTCCTTTGCGGCCGCAGAAGATGGCTGCGGTTGAACAAGGTGGACCATCTGTTGGCGTGATGCAGGTGTTGAACGTTGTCTTGGAGACACCAGTTTCAGCAGAACTTGATTATGGTGAGTTGAGCTATGTGCCCATTGAGTTGAATGGTCACCATATTTTGACACTTAGTTGATAGTGGTGCCACTCATAACTTCATTAACGAGGAGGTTGCGAAGTGGCTTGGTTTGCAAGTTGAACAGAAAGAAAATATGTTCAAGGCAGTCAATTCAAGCGTTGAGAGAGTTGCAGGTGTGGCTCAGAAAGTTTCTCTAAGTATTCGAGAATGGGCAGGGGTGAGTGACTTCACCGTTGTGCCCCTTGACGACTTTGAAGTAGTGATTGGCCAGGACTTTATGAAAAAGGAGAAGGCAGCGTTGCTGCCCCACCTTAACTGTTTTGCGTTTCTTGCGAGAGAGAAGCCCATCCATGTGTAGACCACGAAGAAGGAAAGGGGAGGATGGAAGGTGACTGTGGTGACAACCACTCCGCAGACTACTGTAGCCGCAGGTCGTGAACAGCTTGATGTGGTGAAAGGCAAGGAAGGCACTAGCAAAGAATAAGTCGTTTCTGTGGAAGAACGATTCGCTAGCAAAGAGTCGGTTGTTCAGGTGGAACAATGACTTGACAAGATGGAAAGGGTCGTGGAAAAGGCCATGACAGGTCTAGAAAAACTTGTCAAGTTCGGCAAGGTTACGGAAGGAAAACAGTGTGGAGAGGGGACAGTTTCAGCCAATACGTTTGGCTGTAATGCAGTTACAGCAAATGTGTGGCAAGATGACCCGGAAGCATAGAGATTTGTTTGATGAAGGAGGAAGAATTGTTGGTGGCAACATTCCACTTCTGTTATATTTGAGCCAAAAGGAAGAGGCGCGGGAGCGTGCAGAGGAGGATGGCGAGGTGCGCCATCTCCTCTGTTCTTCTACCTAAGTGCAGAAAGAGAAACGGTCGCTACCCTTGGCGAAGGTAGACAGACCGCGGGTGTTGTAGAAAGAGTAAACCCAAAACGCAGCCAAGTGTGGATGGAGGTGGTGTCTTCATTCACTTGTGATAGTGTTTTCCAAAGAGGACTAGAGGAAGTGACCGATGGAAACGATGGAGCAGACTGATCACCCAGTTCATGCGAAGAAGAAGGGAACGGAGACTAGTGTACTAGTAGACCTACACAGTATGATGGTTTTTACAGGTTGTTGCAAAATGGTAGCGACGGTTGACGTTGCAGGGACGGCAGCAATTTTAAATGGGGGAGGTTGACATGGCCACATTTTTCAGCGCACCTAGATGGTGGCACACCTGGGCAAGGTGTCATGGACATGAAAATTCGGCATAGAGTTGCGCTCTCACTTGGCAAAGATGGAAAGTTCCCACATTCACCACCAGCACGAAGGTCAGGAATGTGGTGCGCCCCAAGGTCAGCGCCCACGTGACTTGGCATGGGCGCCTCTTGGCAAAGATGACAGTGGTGACGGGCGCACAACACCTTTGAGGCGCGCGACCCTTGAGCATGCGGATGGGCATGCAAGCTTGTGAAGACATTCGGTAAATAGGCGCGCGACCCTAGGTGTGGGCGTGCGGCCCAAGTGTGGGGACGGACAGACGTGCGGATGGATATGCGAATGGACATGCAGATAGTTGGGCGCTCCGGCAAAAGAGCGTTTTGGTAAGCAAACCGACAGGCATGCGGACAACGACAGTTGGATGACAAGCACGCCCGCGCGATGGCACGGTTAGCAACGAACGACGGTCAAAGAGAGGGGCGCTTCAGTCAAAGTAAAGGGGCGTGCGACTCACCAGCAAAGTGTGCGCGTGACACTCTAAAGGCTTCGGCAAGTGGACCCGTGAATGCCTAAGTCAAAGTGCATCTTGGTGGGGTGACACCAATGAAACGGTTAAGTGGGCCAAGTGTGTTTTCAAGTTGACTTGGTGAACCGGCAAGGGGTGACTTGTGCGGTAAGCAAGATGGCAAGTTGACATGGGCAAGACACCTAGAAGGCTATAAGTAAACGAAGTGCAAGTCATTTCAAATCATCCAAGAGATCATCCAAGAGCTAATCCAAGCAAGAAGGCAAGGACAGTTCATGTAGATAGTGTGCTTGGCTAAAGCGCACATCTGTTTCTGGGGTATCTGCGCAGGGGTTCCATAGGCAGCCGGTTTTGGCACAGTCCACAGACGAACTGCGGCAGAGGCTAAGTTCAGACAGAGACACGTTTTCTGGGCTTTTTGCGGTGCGGCAACAGCATACAGTGAGGGTTTGCAGCAGTCATTTTGGCAGCCAAGTTAGTCGCTCAGTGGAGGTTGACTTGGGTTTTTCCAGTTTTGTAAAAGTGTGTGTTTTAGCCGAGTTGGGCGCACACCCAGAGAGTGGCCGGTTTTGGTATCTCTGTTTATTGTACTTGTGAAAATATTGAAGACGGGCTCTGTATTGGGCAACCCGCACACTTCCATACTTTCTTGTGTTTTTGCAATTGTGTAAGAATGACTAAGTTAATGATATAACATGTTTCTGCATAATGAGTAGGCGTAGTCTGTTAGTTAACATCAAGTTCACCATGCCCTTGAGAGGTTGCTAGACGGTGCCACACACCCTGTTAGAGAGTCAAGAGCGCTCGGCTAAGTGGGGTTGTGACAGGGGGTTCATTCAATGCATATTTGGCGGCGGCAACCTGAATTTGCATAGTACGAATTCATATAGATAGAATTTGAGAGACAAAGTGACCATCAAAAAGAAATTTGTTAGTCAAATATGGTCTGTAGTGATAATGTGAAGTTGTGAACGTAATTGTAAAGTAGATTGCTCGTTAAATATCGACAAAAATATTTAGGTAACCATCACTATCGATCATAATAAAATAGGCAATGTCTAAATGCCAGCTGCCTTGAAAAATGTTTTTTCAACACAACGATAGTGTCTATTGAAAAGAGTTGTCTAGAAATGCTATGATTTCGCCAGGACGGCAAAATCATCGGGTCTCCTCCTACAGCTTGTTTAAACTTAGTTGGGCCCGGTCAGTCCATGATGCTCCAAACCTAAACTTGACAGCATCACATCAGTTGGTATTGGGTTCTCTGTGGCCATACCATCTCCATGTATATGTGGGCAATTCTATGTATGCCACACTGCCTCTTCCTCTTAGCCAAGTTTTTAAAATTTGAATATTATATAAGGGACAAATTTAATTTTGAATATGCTTGTTATTTTTAAGCTGAAGGATTTTATTCTACGAGGTCAAATTTGGAGGCCACGTTTTCAATTGGTAGAAATTAGGTTGTCCCTCTATCAAATAGAACCACCTGTTCAAACATAGTCATCCCTCCAGCCAATCAATTTTTAAAGCATGTCCTCATGGTTGTCCACTGGGTTTTTCTTGTTTGTGAGCAATTACTGCTCGATGTTCTCTCAATTGGCAGGTGCTGGTTGAGTGATTATGTACTTATTTCAATGCCTTGACACTTACCATGCCCATAGTGTTCCTTTAAGAAGAGCCACAATGGTGATTTGAACGCCACAAAATAAGCCACAACAGGTCAAAATCCAGCCAGGAAGGAAAAACGGCGTCAAAATTTTGGAGAATTTGCAGTAATCGGTTTCTGAATCAGTAAATTAATGAATTTTACAAACACAAAAGAAAACCATTCCCGGTTTCCCCTGCCTCTGATATCGTTTCGTTTTCTTGGGAGGGCAGGAAACCAAATAGGCCTGAACATATATCATCCTCTGCATCCAACCGCCCAGATTGTCTTAACTATCACGAGCCGCTCTGTGCCTTGCGATTGGTGACCATGAGAAGCCAAAATCCTGCGTGGCAGATAGTAAGAGAATAAGGCTATCTTATTGAATCAAAGACCAGCAAAGACACCATGTATTGAATCAAGAGAAGCAAATCAGGTATTGAATCTTTGGCTCCCCACACTTACCATGTCAACCATTTCAAAAACTTGGAGATGGGGTGGGGAACTTCCAACCATCTAGATTGTTTTCCTTCATTGTTAACCATATGAACATTCAGTCGTTCTCCTCTCTTTGTCATGTGAGTTTGGTAGGATCACATAGAATACCTAAGTTGGTTGAGTGGACTACAATAAGATTGTTGTTGATATAGCTCACCTACCATTAGCTACCATAAGTAGTGTGTATATAAGTGCCCCACAGTAATTACACGGCCCAATCCACAATTCAACTATGATCTACCTTAAAGTGATAATCAAAATCAGGCCAGTGAGTTAACTCTTTGGAGTCTGAAAAACCACTTGTAAGTTCATTGAAATGTAATTCTCCTAGAAAAATGGAATTTCCACGATCATAAGAGCATTAAAAAAATCTTCCCTTGGAATCTTCACATCATTGTACTAGAATGTTTTCAGCCTATTATTATACCCATGGGAATGCTTTTCGAATCCTATTTTCAATATTGATTTATAACAAGATTTAGAAGTGCATTTTCAGCAGTTTATTTGATTTCATGAAAGCAATTTAATTGAAACATCCATTCTTTAACAAAAAACAAAAGTACGGTGGAATGTCTAAAACCAAATCTTGTATGCATGAACTTATAGCGAATTTATTTTGCAAAGAGTTTTTAAATTTAATGTTTAAGAGTTCATGTTGAAAGCAAGATTGTTTGAAAAAGATAGAATGAAATGATCTAAAGCAATAACTACCACTTAGATAATCTGTCGGCAGCTTGAGAACTTGGGTTTCATCCTCTTGAATAAGAACAAAATCACAGCCACTACAATGATCACAACAACACAACCAACAATAATCCCAGCAATTATTCCAGATGGACTTGGCATGCGTTATCTCCACCAATGATGAACAGTATGAAACGCACCACAAATTGCCAAAGGTAGAAATCTTTCTATCCTTGGATCCCGGTCTATATCGTGTAGTGTATCTCTATTGCTCTGGGCTGACTCCTGTACTTGACCTGCTATGTTTATTATTTTCTTCACAAGACTTGAACGATCCTCTGTTTTATCTGTCCACACTTGAACCTACTCTATTTCTTTTCAACAACTTTACAAGACCTTGTTGTAATTTTATAGTTTCCAACCAAAAAATAGAATATATGATTCTATATGCCTTTTACAGCGCTTCATCTAATATATCAAAAATTGTTATTAGAGATGTTTTATATTCTCTTCCCTCTTAGATAGTTTTTACAAGTGTTATAAAAACTATCATAAGTTCAAAATTCATAGTATACTTGTATCCACAAATTGTATATGAATATATAATCCTTTGCCTTCACATGAAGTCAAGAGCTTCAATCTTTTCCTCAATTTCATTATTGTTGTTTCTTAAGTTATATATCCTATTGGTAGTTGTATTACTGCCTTTGACAATACATTTGCCTCTTTATTCTGCTCTCTAAAAATATGGCATATTTTGAAAGAAATAAAAGTCCCATCGAAAGCCTTCAGAATGGTTATATTCCCTGCAGATTATTATTCCAGAGTTGCTTGGAACCCTTTATCCAGTTTATCACTGAAAAGGAATCACCATAAACATATAAGTCTTTTACATTTTCCTCACAAGCAATTTTTAGTAAAGTTATTAAAGCCAGGTACTCAGCATGATTATTCAATCCTCTATCACAGTTGATTTTAAATGTAAGATGGTGATTTTCAAAAAATTAAAAAAATCCCCCACACAACAAATTGTAACACCTCGGTTTTGACCCCGTTGCATTAGATGTATATGATGTATATATTGTAAATGATCGTGGTGCGGAGCTAAAGGCCAAGACTTCATCACTGATTGGTTATGCTATGTTTCGGATTAAAATTGTCACTGATGGTATATCGGGGCATGCGGCATACAAATCAAGTTTTGTCATCATGTAAATATGCATCTTCTAATTAAATAACCCAACCAGCTACGTTCGCGGCAACTAAATTGAGAAGGGGCATGATTTTCACAAGGATAAGGGGGGGGATGTCAAACCTTGATCCATGAGAGAAAATCCATGTGTCACCACCCTGTTTTGATTTTTCCATCTTTCTTTGTTTTATCAAACCACCACCACTAAGAGCTGCTGATGTTAGTTGGGGAAGTTATGGCTGGGAGTGGAGTGTGTCAGGACTGTCAGTCCTTTCCCACATGCACACTCCACCAGCGGATTCAACCTCACGATGGGCAGAGGAATGACTACGCCTCTCATTCCACTCACTCCACTACGCCATTCTTTCCCTTGGCTGATCATTCTCACACAGGAGCGAAAGTCTTGTTCATTCTTATGCATAGGATTTTCCTAGTTTTACTCACGCAGTTTTCCTCTACAGATTTTGTGGATGGTGTGGGTGTATACTTTCCTCACAGACTGATTGTGGATTTGATATGGTCTCCCTTACGTTGTGTTGTGTTGGGGTCATCTTTACATTTTGGGGATGGGAGTCTTTTCATTTTCACGCATAGGCATTTATTCTGTTTGATCTCACGCAACCAGAAGGGGAGTCACTTGTCGGTTGTCATCTGCGTTTTTCCACAGTGTGGATTCTAGTGTGCTTTCCTCTGTATTTTGGGGTCTGGTGCAAGTTTCCCTCATGCACAGGCTATGAGACTATATTTTCTTCCCTAGTGTGATCTGTGTAAGTTTATCAGATGACTTCATTGCCCAGGAAAAACTGTTGTTTTCCCCATATTGTGAGTTGTGGTCACTGATACGTTCTAGGATTATTCTTTTCGCTTGGGAGTCGTTTTGGCCACGATTGGGCCAAGAATTACTCAGGAGTTGTTTTCCCTGTTTAAGCTGTAATTGTTGATTAATTTCATGCATGTAATGGTTGGTCTTCGGACTGTGTTGGGAGCAAGGATGGGAGCTTGGGTTGCTTGATAAACTTGATGTGTTTGGAAACCACACAGATAGAGCTAGAGGGATGGCTTTCTTCTCTACAACCCTTGAATAGCATTGGAAGGGAAGGCAGGGCCTGAGGGACTTTGTAGCAGAAAACGGATTGATTCCTTGTGTTGGGTGTGTGTGGGTGACTTAGAAGTCAGGCTAGTTCTAGTGTAGGTGCTCCTAGCTCTGTAATGGGCTCACCAGCTTAGCATTTATCCTTTCCCAACTCCTTGATGGCATGATAAACCTGACCATGTTGGCTTGGTTGTCTTGTTGATGGCCTAATAAACCCAACTATGTTGGCTTGGCTGTGTTTTGTGTATCCTTACCTATGTGCAAGCCTGCTTGTTCCTTATTCCTTGGAGAATCATGCCCAGCTTGGGGGTGGCAGCGTTGCTGAGAGATTAAGGAGCACGCTGGCCTATGGTTGGGTGGAACGTTGCAGTGACGTAGTTGGTTGCGGAATGAGTTCTTATAAGATAAGTAACTTTATCTATTTTACTTCTGCAATCCTATTTACTATTAATGACTATGATGAACATGTTGAATGAATGCTTGTATGAATGTATGTTGCTTCCACTGTGTATGATAAATAATTGCATCTGTGTATGTTCTACTTCAATGCATTCTGTTTCAGCATTTTTATGAATTCACATGTTCATGGGGCTGGTAGCCCAGATGGTTAACGCCATGGTAGCGTCCTCTTCACCGGTTGGAGGGTTGGGGACGTTACAGTGTGGTATCAGAGATCATGTTGCAACATGGGCCTAGATGGGCCATGAAAAATGTAGTGATAGAGGAAGGGTTGCCTTCTACCCAGCATAGATCAGAAATTTATGATAGAAAATTTCTTGAAATTTTTTGTTGAAAAATTGTCTAAGTGTCTGAACTATCAGTTCATCGAAACACTTAGTGGGAAGGACTTCCGAGGCAGCGGGGAGCTAGGCAGAAGCCCACCCGATGGAGGACAGTTCGAAGAAAATTGTAGGAAAATTTTCTAAGTTTTCGTTGGCTGTCAGCGGAACTTAGCAGATGTGGGAACCACAGTTTCGGCAAAGATTAGTCGAAGACCGCCGAAACGTCGGCTCGATGTAGTGGAAGAAATGCCCGCTATTGACTTTCGGCGAAATTTAGTTATTCAAACAGTCGATGCCGTCAACAGAAAATAGTGGTTGGGTTTGCCAACACTGTGGAAGAACTTAGCTGTTTGTCAGTCCGCCATTGCAGCTGTAGTGTGGACTAGCACTCTGATCATTAGAAGTCCAACTGTCGATGCCGTAATGATCCGTGCTTCCAATTTTCGATATGCCACCATCGAAAAACCTTAGTTGTTGGGTTTTCCAACACATAGCAATTAGTTGTTTCTATCACCGACAGGTGTTATGTTCCGCGGAAAGAAGAAGAGAAACATTTTTGAAAAATTTGTCTAAGTGTTAAAGACCATCAACGATCGATGAAAGATAGTGGTTTGGATCACCGATACTTAGCCGATTGAGCACCGCCATTGCGGACGGTTAGACCACTGTGCTTCCGACGAGTAGGGCCTCCGGCCACCGATGCAATAAAGAAAGTTTAATTTTTTTCTAAGTGGTGAAAACATCAGCCATCGAAAGCAGAAAGTTGTTCGTGTGCTCGCCGTTGCGGAAGCCTAGGGCACTAGCCTTCCCACAAGAAGAGACTGCCGATGTCGATCAGGTTATGCCTTAGCATATTGGGCCGCCGATCGGAAGAAGATCGAAGATGAAGGTCCGATGTTGCATCTACTGATGGAACTATTTCGCCGATGAAAAGATGAGAATTGAGTCGATCAAGTGACGAAAAGGAAGACTAAAGGGAAAATTTAAAAAATTTCTCTAAGTCCTGGATTCATCGGCCATCGGTGATGGTTAGTTAAACACATTGCTAACACCTAGTTAATTCAATTGCCGATGAGCTACGTCGGATGAAGTTAGTGGATTGAACATCTGACATTGTGGCTGTCTAATTGGCTATCCTTCTGAAGGTTAGAGGCTTCAACCGTCGATAGTGGATAGAGCTTACGACAGTCGATGAGTTCATGGTCCACAGAGCCTGCAGTGGGTTCACTACCCGCCATTGCGGTTGCTTAAGCAACTGTGCGTCCAATGAACATCAGAAGAAGCTAGTTGTTTTGACTGCTGAAATGTCGGATTGATAGTTGGAATGACATCTGATTCTACAGAGGAAATTTTGAGTTTCAGTGGGATTTCTTAGCAAATTTTCGCTTTTTTTCAGTGGGATTCTTAGCTGTTTTTCAGTGGATTTTCAGGGCTGAAAAGGAGAAAGTGGCACCGATCTTATGCAACAGATTATGCCAAATTCAAGATTTACAAAAAAAAAAAACCCGAGGGCGATATCCTCAACCTGCCCTGCAGTGGCGCGGGGAAGCCACAAGGGGGCAAGCCCCCTTGACCCCCGTCATCCCCCTCAGACAGAAATTCTTCGATGAAGAAAATCTTAATCATAGTCACCTTCAAAGGCAGTATTCCAAGTAGTGTAGTTCGGTAAGTAAGTGGTGGTTCAATTATGAGAACCCATGACGAATATGATGCTCAAGATTCTTACGAGTGTGCGCGTGATGCCATAAGATAAAATGTTTGTAATATGAATGATGACATAGATTCTAATGGAAGGAGATTCCAAGAGACACCATTAGATGTTGCAGCCACCATGAGAAGCTTGATCAAAGCCTAAGAAGAGCAGCATCAATTCAATGCTGCAATGTTGCAGATTTTGACAGACTTGCAAAGAAAGATAGACTCTGGACGAGGTACAGCAAGACCAGAAGGCAGTAAGAGTAGTACTCGGAGAAGGAGAAGGACTTCTAGTGGACCATATGATTCTGAAGAATCCAGTGGGGATTCCAGTTCTTCTTCTCATAAAATAAAAAGAAAGAGACACCATAGGAATTACTCTCGGGATGAATTTAAGAAATCTAAACCTCCTACATTTGATGGTGAGGTAAAGACTGGACAAGAGGCTGAAGCTTGGCTTTTTGGGATAAAAAAGTACTTTCAAGTGCATGATTATTTGGGAAACATGAAGGCAAGGGTTGCCATATTCAATATGAATGGAAGAGCATCCATTTGGTGGGAACACTTCAAGCAAGTAAAGAGGATCAGTGAAAGGAGACTTAAGTGGAAATAGTTCAAGAAGTATTTCAAGCAGAAATACCTCTCTGACAAGTATTATGATGACAAGATTAAGGAGTTCCATGAGTTGAGATTGGGACCGCAGACCATGGAAGAATATGCAAATAAGTTCTTAGAGCTGTTGAGGTATGTCAGATACATTAAAGATGAAAAAGTGAATGTCCAGTGTTTTTTGAGTGGGTTGCCTAAGTATTACAAAGATAGAATTGTGTTTTATGAACCTAGAACTCTTGAAGAAGCGATAAAGAATGCTAAGTATTGCTATGAGAAAAGCAAAGGTAAACCTTATTACCATAAGGCATGGAAGGACAAGAAGAAGGAGAAGTTTGACGAAAGAAAGAAAGATTTCAGACCTTCTAACTTCAGGAATTAGCAGAAGCAGCCATCTCAAGCCGCGAGTAAACCAGTTGGAGTGATAGGAGAAATACCTAAGGATCCACAACAGAATAGACGGCCACTTCAATGTTGGAAATGTGGAGGACCCCACATGCGTAGAAATTGTCTACTCAATAATGAGAGTGCAAGACCATATTATAACATTCATGAAGCAAAAACAGTGGGTCAAGTAGCAAGGGTCGTCCTTAGGATTTATGCAGCACTGGAGGACCGCTAGGAAGATCACCAGTCAACTATGGTTGAAGTAGCAGGTAAGATTGTTGAGCAATCTGTTTCTATTTTGATTCACCCTGGCTCTGCTCACATTTACATTAATCCTAGAGTAGTGGAGATTTGTGCTTTTAAGAAAGTAAAGCATAGGAATTATTGGTTAGTTCAGCTAGCCACTGGAACTAAGAGAAAAGTTAGTGAAGTGGTAGAGAAATGTCCATTGGTCATGAATGGATTGGTCACTTGCGTAGATCTGAATGTTCTACCGCTTGATTCCTATGATGTTCTCATTGGAATGGATTGGTTAGAAGCTCACAGGGTGAAGCTTGATTGTTATAATAAGACTTTGGAATGCATGGATGACGAAGGGAACCGAGTAGTTGTGAAAGGTATTCCAAAAGTGATTTCAGTAAGGCAGGTTTCAGCAATGCAGTTAAAGAAGTTCTGTAGGAAGGGTTGCCAGTTGTATGCAACTCATATTTTGGAAACATCAGGGGATGAAACTCCTAGGTTGGAGGACTATCAGGTGTTACAGGAATTGAGGAACGTGAGATTCTAGGGCTTCCTCCAAAGAGGGATATTGATTTCACAATTGAACTTGTGCCAGGAGTAGCACTAGTGTCCAAGGAACCCTACAGGATGAGTACACCAAAGATGCTAGAATTCAAGATGCAACTGCAAGAGTTGTTGGAAAAGAAGTATATACGGTCGAGTGTGTCTCCATGGGGAGCACCAGTTCTGTTTGTAAATAAGAATGATGGTACACTCAGGTTTTGTATTGATTATAGACAGTTGAACAAGGTTACTGTGAAGAATAAATACCATTTGCCTAGAATTGATGACCTCTTTGATCAAATGAGAGGAGCAAAGGTATTTTCCAAGATTGACGTGAGGTCTAGTTATCATCAGGTGAGAATCAAGGATGAATACATTCATAAGACATCATTTCGGACAAGATATGGGCATTATGAGTTTGTAGTGGTACCATTTGGTCTCACAAATTCACCAGCTACATTTATGTGCCTTATGAATAGTGTCTTCAGTAGATATTTGGAAAAGTTTGTTATTGTTTTCCTTGATGACATTCTTGTTTATTCTAAGAATGAGGAAGAACATGAAGAGCATTTGAGATTGACATTGAAATTGCTCAGGGAGCACCAGCTATACACAAAAATGAGCAAGTGTGACTTCTATAGAGATAGAATTCAGTACTTGGGTAACACTATCTCAGAGGAGGGTATATCTGTGGACCCTGAAAAGATTGAAGCCATTATGAATTGGCATACTCCAAGAAATGTGACAAATGTAATATCTTTTATGGGACTTGCAGGATACTACCGGAGGTTCATTGAAGGATTCTCCAAAGTTGCACATGTCATCACTTCTTTGCAAAAGAAGGGGATGAAGTTCGAATGGACATCGAGGTGTGAAGAAAGCTTCCAGCAGTTGAAGAATCTTCTCACCAGTGCACTAGTATTGAAAGTTGCAGATCCGGAGAAAGATTTTGTGGTGTGTACTGATGCATGTGGACAAGGGCTTGGAGGAGTCCTTATGCAGGACAACCACGTAATATGTTATGAGTCAAGAAAGCTAAAGGAGCATGAGAAGAAATATTCCACTCATGATCTACAGCTTGTAGCCATAGTACATGCCCTCAAGATACGGAGGCATTACTTGATGGGTAGAATATTTGAACTCAAAACAAACCATTGTGGTCTGAAGTATCTATTTGATCAGCCTACTTTGAATGCTAGGCAAGCAAGATGGCTGGAGTTTTTGTGTGAGTTTGATTTTGAAATCAAGCACATAAAGGGAAAAGAAAATAAGGTAGCAGATGCACTCAGCAGGAAGGTGCAGGAAATGCATGTGGTATCTCTTAGTATTTGCCAATAAGATTTGAGGCAGTAGATTGTTAGTCATGCTACTGGAGATGAATTGTATGAGATGGATGACATAAGACGAATGACATTGCAAAGATCTTCATGAAGGATATTTTCAAATTGCATGGATTTCCTAAGGCAATAGTCTCTGACAGAGATGTCAAGTTCACTTCCAACTTTTAGAAGGGGTTGTTTCCAGATTTAGGTACAAAGCTAAACTTTAGCACTGCATACCATCCTCAGATAGATGGGCAGATAGAGAGAGTTAATCAGGTGCTTGAAGATACTCTTCACATGTACATGATGGACAAACCAACCAAGTGGAAAGATTACTTACACTTGGTAGAGTTTGCTTATAACAATGGATAGCAGACATCCTTGGGGATGAGTCTGTATGAAGCTTTGTATGGAAGAAGGTGTAGGACATCGGTGACTTGGGATAATCCAGTGGACAGGGTTGTGCTTGGGCCAGAATTGCTCAAAAAAATGGAGCAAGAGGTTGTAAAGATCAGGCAGAATCTGAAAGCAGCACAAGACAAACAGAAAAGCTATGCAGATAAGCATAGGGTGAATAGGGAGTTCAGTGTTGGGGATCATGTTTACCTCAGAGTGAGGGCAAGGAAGAGTTCCTTGAAGCTTGGAAGTTGTGCCAAGCTATCACCAAGATATTGTGATCCATTTGAAGTGCTTGAAAGAATAGGGCCAGTTGCATATAGAATTGCATTGCCTACTAGTACTAGAGCTCATAATGTTTTTCATGTTTCTTTGCTTAAGAGATATGTACATGATCCTAACCATGTGATAAATTGGCATGTGATTTAGGTGGAACCTGAGGTAGAGTTTCAAATCGAGCCAATGCGCATCCTCGACAGGAAGGTCACAATGCTCTGGAACAGGGCCATAGGGCAGGTAAAGGTGCAATGGGAACACTACGGACCTAAAGAGGCTACATGGGAGCTAGAGGATGCCATGTGAGTGGCACACCCATTTTTGCTCAATTCTGCGGAACATTGAGGCGATACCAGTGTAGCATTTTGTTCAATTTTGTAAAGCACTGAGGATAGTGCTATTGAAGGGGGAGAGGAATGTAACACCTCGGTTTTGACCCCATTGCATTAGATGTATATGATGTATATATTGTAAATGATCATGGTGTGGAGCTAATGGCCAAGACCCCACCATTGATTGGTTATGCTATGTTTCGGATTGAAATTGTCACCGATGGTATATCGGGGCATGCGACATACAAATCAAATTTTGTCATCATGTAAATATGGATCTTTTGATTAAATAACCCAACCAGCTACATTCGTGGCAACTAAATTGAGAAGGGGCATGATTTTCATAAAGATAAGGGGGGGATGTCAAACCTTGAGCCATGAGAGAAAATCCATGTGTCACCACCCTGTTTTGATTTTCCCATCTTTCTTTGTTTTATCCAACCACCACCATTAAGAGATGCTGCTGTTAGTTGGGGTAGTTATGGCTGGGAGTGGAGTGTGGCAAGACTGTTAGTCCTTGCCCACATGCACACTCCACCAATGGATTGAACCTCACGATGGGCAGATGAATGACTACGCATCTCATTCCACTCACTGCACTACACCATTCTTTCCCTTGGCTGATCATTCTCACGTAGGAGCAGAAGTCTTATTCATTCTCACGCACAGGATTTTCCTGGTTTTACTCACACAGTTTTGCTCTACGGATTTTGCGGATGGTGTGGGTGTATACTTTCCTCGCAGACTGATTGTGGGTCTGCTGTGGTCTCCCTTACGTTGTGTTGTGTTGGGGTCATCTTTACATTTTGGGGACAGGAGTCTGTTCATTTTCACTCATAGGCATCTATTCTGTTTGATCTCACATAACCAGAAGGGGAGCCGCTTGTCAATTGTCATCTGCGTTTTTCCACAGTGTGGATTCTGGTGTGCTTTCCTCTGTATTTTGGGGTCTGGTGCAAGTTTCCCTAATGCACAGGCCGAGAGACTGTATTTTCTTCCCTAGTGTGATTTGTGTAATTTTATCAGATGCCTTCATTGTCGAGGACGAACTGTTGTTTTCTGCACATTGTAAGTTATGGTCACTGATACGTTCTAGGATTGTTGATTTTCGATTGGGAGTCATTTTGGCCATGATTGGGCCTAGAACGACTCAAGAGCCCTTTTCCCTGTTTAAGCTATAATTGCTGATTAATTGCATGCATGCAATGGTTGGTCTTCGGACTGTGTTGAGAGCAAGAATGGGGGCTTAGGTTGCTTGATAAACCTGATGTGTTTGGAAACCACACAGACAGAGCTAGAGGGATGGCTTTCTTCTCCACAACCCCTGAATAGCACTGGAAGGGAAGGTAGGGCCTGAGGGATTGTGTAGCAGAGAAAGGACTGATTCCTTGTGTTGGGCATGTGTGGCTGTCTTAGAAGTCAAGCTAGTTCTGGTGTAGGTGTTCCTAGCTTTGTAATGGGATCACCAGCTTAGCATTTATCCTTTCCCAACTCCTTGATGGCCTGATAAACCTTACCATGTTGGCTTGGTTGTCTTGCTGATGGCCTGATAAACCCAACTGTGTTGGCTTGGCTGTGTTTTGTGTATCATTGGCTATGTGTAATCCTTCTTGTTCCTTATCCCTTGGAGAATCATGCCCAGCTTGAGGGTGGCAGCATTGCTAAGAGATTAAGGAGCACGCTGGCCTATGGCTGGGTGGAACGTTGCAGCAACGTAACTAGTTGCGGAACGAGTTCTTATAAAATAAGTAACCTTGTCTATTTTACTTCTGCAATCCTATTTACTGTTAATGATTATGATGAACATGTTGAATGAATGCTTGTATGAATGTATGTTGCTTCTGTTATGTATGATAAATAATTGCATATATGTATGTTCTACTTCAATGCATTCTGTTTCAGCATTTTTATGAATTCACATGTTCATGGGGCTAGTAGCCCAGATGGTTAATGCTATGGTAGCGTCCTCTTCACTGGTTGGAGGGTTGGGGACATTACACAAATTCTGTCCTCTCCTTGACTTGCTCTATAAAACAAACCCAACCATTTATTCCTATCAATATTTATAGCCTTTAGGATTCTCAGTTTTGGAGCTTTTTCTTTCTCTCTAAACACCATAACTTGAGTTGTAACCTAGAAAGATGGCTTTTGATAGTACGGGGACTTCACTTAGTGAACATCTAACATAGCACATGCGATCGAGGGATATTAAAGAATACGCTTAATTTCCAGAGATATTGACCCAAACTCTTTTTGTTGAAACCCCCTCCCAATACTTAAAACCTCCCCTCCACCCCTTTTTATACCTCAATTCTTATAAACCACCCTACCCACCCCCACCTTAAGCCCCTTATCCCCTTAATACCTGCAATATATTTGTTCAATTTTTAATAATTTTAGAAACCACAATATGAACTAACGTGATAAGATATTGGTCAACAAGTGAAAGCCCCATCTTCAAAAATCTTTTCATTTCTAAGTATGCAAATTGCCCATACAATCAGAAGAGGTATACACTTTAAATAACAAAGTTCAGCTCTACTAAACCACACATAAGTCTATCGTGATCGTCATTATTAGTAATGAAAGGTAGTTTCCACATGTTGTGCACATATGATATTGCAGTTAGAGTGCCTGCCGGTTCCTCTTTATCCGATGTTGAAGAACACAGGAAGGGGACGCAACTCAGCCTCATTTGGTTTGCCATTGCTCTTCTCAAACACAACACAACACACTTTCCTTCACCAAAAATAATATCACTTGATTAAAATGATGTGGATGAAATGACATGACAACACAACCTATTTATACATGAATTATACATACAATAATTATATTAAAAACTGACAACCCAACGGTATTTGTAAAATAAATGGCCATGATCTGCCACAATTGTAATATAAAAGGAAAATCCATGTATTTGACAATGGAGGATCCTAGCTTTGTGCAGTCTCGAAGTTTTTGAAATGGTTGACATGGTGACTGTGGGGGGCCAAAGATTCAATACCTGATTTGCTTGTCTTGATTCAATAAGATTGCCTTATCCTCTTACTATCTGCCACACAGGATTTTGGCTTCGCATGGTTAGCAATCGCACGGCACAGAGTGGCGGGCGACAGTTAAGACAATATGGGCGGTTGGATGCAGAGGATAATGTCTATTTAGGCCTGTTTGGTTTCCTTCCTTCCTAAGAAAACGAAACGATCTCAGAGGCAGGGGAAACCAGGAATGGTTTTCTTTTGTGTTTGTAAAATCCATTAATTTACTAATTCAGAAATCGATTACTGCAAATTCTCCAAAATTTTGACGTCATTTTTCATTCCTGGCTAGATTTTGACCTACTATGGCTTATCATCACAAGAGGAAGAGCAGCTTTTAATTTATACCAAGCTACTTTAGGGCACCCATTTTGTTCTTCATCCTAAAAGATCGACAGTGTTTATAGCCAGGGTGCCATGGTGCAGTTGTTCAAGGTGGCATTCTGAGTGGAGAAGGTGGAGACAACGTTGAAGGTAAAGCATCTCAATAGTTTTTGAATTTGGGGTTGTTGAACTCTGTATACCATTCCTCTGTTATTTTTCTGAAGGGATGTTCTTATAATATTGTGCTAAAATAAACTCCAGTCATCACAAACATGCTGATTCCAGACTTCACAAAAAATACAGGGAGAAATAAAAATTTAATTAAATTTCACTACCATTTGATAATACGTACATATTCAATCTTGATTTCTCTTCATTGTTCTTTAAAAAAATGGACTTACCTGAAAATTGTAGCTTTGCCTCTTTGTTAACTCTGGTTTTTTTTAATGTTCTGAAACACTTCAAATGTAGGTTTATTTTGGTCTACATAAGTTACACATGATAAAAGATAAGGTGCCTATAAATTCCAACTTACCCGATGGGCCTGACGGAAAAGTCTAGAGCTCAGGAACTGATTACGTTTTCCAGAAAATAGTTGAAAATTCTTACACATTGATTAAGAAGGGTCCAGTTACAAGATTTTCTTGACCTAGCTACTATTGAAGTAGACCCCACTACTGAATGGATGAATATCTGTTGCTTTAAGGATATGAAGGCCACCTTGCTACAGACAGAAAAGCCCGCAGACAAATAAAACAGAGCCATTGATATAGATATTTCTATGAAACCTAAAATTTATAAAGCAGAATTGAAATTGAAAATATGTTTTGAGGTATTTGAGACTTGGTAGATAAATCAGAAGCACATAACGAGGGCGTTATTTCCTTTTTGTGGTGTACATGATGGCAAAGTTAAGCCAGTTTTGATGTGTGCAAACTCAGATGATAGTGTGTGCATCTATCAGTTACCAGAGTAAGATAGGCAAATCTATCAATAAGTCGAGCTCATACAGTATAAATTTGCCAATAGACCAGGCTCATTCTGGAGAAGTTACCAATCCATATATCAGTTTAATGTAGGGAGATTGACCAACTAAATTCCATGTTAACACAGGGAAAATGTTTGCCAGTATGGAAAACGTCTTGCCCAAATGCCAAACTAAAAAACGTTACCTAAAATTTATTAAATTTTGCATGGAAGATGAAAACGTTTTGCCAGGAAATGTTTTGATCAATATTGATAATCTTAAGGTTGGCATCATCCTAGACTAAAGAAGAATCATTTTTTATAAAAACAATTCACTGGTAAAAACATTTGTTGAACAGTTTTACCTGAACCAAAATCTTAATTTAAAATGTTTGTTAAAAATTGGGATGAACATGATTTTCCAAATAAAATCTTAATTGAAAAATGTTTGCCTAAGTTTTGGCTTAGAAATCGATTTATTAAAGTTAAAGACTTGGTCAAAGAAAGTATGCTAAACTGTTTAAAGTTCAAGAGGGTTGGGAAAGTAACCCTGTAGGTAATGTTTGAAAAAAATATTGTTTGGGTTTGGTTTTAAATACCTCCATGCCAAAATTAAAATTGGATTTACTTAACTTTTTTTGAAAATGAAAACTTTGCCTTGCAAAACTGAAATTTAAAGTTGATTTTTTATGGCCGGGGTTGCCCATGCCAAAGCCCTGGAAAAAAAAAACCTAAAATAATTTGATTTTAAGAGGCTGGACGTCTCCCTATTTAAAGGGATTGCTTGCTTAAATATGTTACTGCCTTTATGATTTCCATGGTTCAATGCAATCGGTCTCATGCCAACAGCAAAAATTGAGCTAAATTCTGTCGAAGAAAACATTGAGCTGAAACAAAAACTTTGAGCCTTAACATAAACTTACATTATTTCATTTAATTAAATTTGACTGAAAAAGAAAGAAACAAATTGCTTGAGCTAAATATCATATTTTTTTATTGTTCTTAGAGTTTAAAGAAAGTGTAAGAGAATTAATTTTAGGGCTAAGCCTTTCCCATGCCAAGGCTAAAAGAAAACAGTTTCCTATGATAAATCTTGGGTAAAAAGATGGATTAAAATTAGGGATGGGTTTTCATCTTTATACATATAAAGGGCGTGGTCCAATGAATAAAACTTGGGATGGGTGCATAATGGGCACGGCCCCAAATTCAAATCATATTTAGGCTTTGTTATATGAAAATATATAAAGTTCATTTATATTGAACTAGAAGGATAAGGACCATAGAGGGAATAGCCATAGTTCTTTGTTGAGGAACTTTACATATTTAAGAAAAAATATTTTGCATGAGGGAAAAAATGTAGTCTTGGTCGAATTGAGGATGAAGTGAATTGTAAAAATTCTATGTAAAATTAAATTCTTCATCTTAGTGGATTCCAACTTAGCTCATGGGTGGTATTTTGGCGGATGTAAGGGATCTAATGTACACTAGGTAGATATGGTTAGTTGGAATTTCCAAAGTCTTAAGTTAATCAAGTCGTGCAAGCCTCCCCAATTTCAAATAAGTGTATAGTTCATGAAAATGTTTATATATGAGTATTTTGTTTAGCCAATAAAATCTATTCATCTCTAGATTAATATTAAATTGTATCATAGAAAGTGTATGTATATCCTTTTAGGTACTAAGAATTACCATTATTATGATTATGGTGAAACATAATCATACTCTGTCCTCATGGTTGTCCATTGGGTGTATTTTTTTGTTTGACTGCAGTTTTTTTTGGGCATTCCCTCGGTCTATCCTATTTGAAACTATTTTTGAAGCTAGATGTTGGAGACATTTACCACCATACACATTCATTTTGGTCAATTTGTCCTATTTAAACCACTATCCTAAGTATAATTGACTTAATTGACATGAGTGGAGCATTAAATGACATCAGCTAGATCACACCCACACCTACCTTCAGTCAAGGAGGCTAACTAAGCCTTCTCCTACATTCAGGGAGGCTAACTGGAGCACTCCAGGGGTGATATGAGTGTCATTAATGCCCCAAATTGCTAACTGATGGTTAAAATTAAGCTAGACTCACTCATTCAATTCGAATGACCTCCTTGAAGATTCAAATTACTAGTCATTCATGCTTACAGCATGATCATTGTGATTGATTTACTCATTCTTTGTGTGAATATACAGTGCGGCTACTCATTCTATAGCCCTTTTACACTATTTTCATGACTATTGTTATTAATCTTTGATGAGACTTGTGTTTAATCCCTAGATTACTATGATATATTAATATGGTATCAGAGCTCACGGCAAGACGAAGCTCAGATCTCTCAAAAACAAGGTTTTTGACAAATTTTGCATGAAAACAATAGCAATAGTTCAAAAATCTAGCACTGCACCAGAAGCCAAGGCTTACCACTTAATACCCCAAGTAAAGAACTTGTTGATCAAGCTTTCTTGATTGACTATGCTGGGTGTGATGAAAGCCTAAAATGTGCAGGCTATCCGACCTTACATTTCCCTTTCTGTTGTGATTTTCAGGTTTTCTACAGGTGAAGCATTCGCTCTGGTAGATCCAGATGGCTTCCTCAGTAGATCTTTTGACTCCATTCAATTTCCACTCATAGAAAGGAGACATGGAGATTCAGCTATGCTCCAGAGGACTCTATAGAGTCACCATGGACACTGAAGATGAGTCTGGTTCTGCAATAGAAAAATCAACATTCTTGAACAAGAAGGATGAAGCATTCAGATTGTTGTGCCTCTCTATTTCCTGGGATCTCCTTTTCCATCTTGCGGGATTGAAGACTCGAAAGGAAATTTGGGACAAATTGGAAACCCTATATGAAAAGCAGGATGGTTTGAGAGTTTACCACTTGAAAATGAATTGATGTCTCTCCATCCTTCCAATTTCGAGACCTTGAATGATTTTTTCACAAAGTTCAAGCACATTGTCTTACTCTTGAAGCAATGTAAAGTGGAGAAGGTGGATGATCAGCTCATTCTCGCCATACTCTCCAAAATTGGAGCTGATTATTCATTTTTTGTCTCTACATTCCGAGCGGTGAATCTCACAACCCCTGGATTGAAGATGCCTGCACTTATGCCTTCATTGAGTCCCTAACAAGTGAACATGATAAGCTTATCCAGATGGGGATCATCAGATCCTCCCGTGATCAAGCCCTCCATGTCTCGGGACCTTGTTGCCTCCTTTCACACACCTGGGTCACGTGGCAGAAATATTCAAGCCACTCGGTGTGTCTTTGGGGGCAAGTTTCGAGTCAAGGCTGTCACCTTGTTCTTGACTTCTCCGTTTAGGCTCAACTCCTAACGAAGCCAAGGGTGGTAGACCCTATTAAGTTACTAAGGATAATTACTTAGTGTTGTGATGTTAAACTGAATGAGTTACTTAGGAGTTTGATATTTAACTATAGACATTCAAAGATGACAAGATATGAAAATAAACACATGAAAGCACAATGCTGAGACACAATATATATATATATAAAGCAAGAAAATAACCAGTGCCTTAGAATGGAGTCAAAAAATAGAAACAATGTACTTGCATGTGCTTGGAGTGAGTGTTTTGCGATTTCCTCTTGGTATGTTTTAAGTTAAATTTTAAGTGTGAATTGATTAAAATTAGGCAGAGGGGGGACTCCAGATATACCCGAGGGTACTTGGAGTATGTCCAAAACTAAACCTTCACGGCTACCCACAAGGAATATGTGGGCTGAAATGGAGTCTTTGGGGCTATTTTTTGTAATGCACCTGTTAGGGTGTGACAAAGATCGGGGCCTCGAGGTCACTTTTTAGAAGTTCCCGCTTCCTTTGGGTATTTTTCCACCGTGATGGTTTGATCTAGGTGTAGGATTTTCACTTGTTGGTTTGTCAATTTGGGAGAGTGAGTCCTAATTATACTAGTCACTCAAGTGCTTTTGATACAGCTTGATTGATCGAACGAACTGCAGCCAAGTGTAGAGCATACACACCAGAGTCCTGTCAATTTTAGTAAGTTTTAAACTGGGTGTTCTTGTTTAAAAGAAAACCCTCTAGGAACCTCTTTCGATCCAAGTGGCTCTCAATCGGGGAATCAAGGAGGGGTTAATTTTATAATAGCTGAAAAACAAGTGATAAAAAAGAAAATAGATACAGGATTCTAGTTTTCTAATTAGTCCTACCACGAATCTCTTTCCCCTTTCGGGTCACTCGAAAAGTTGTGGTGTAAGTATTAAGATTAATTTGAAATATAAAATATGGAATATGAAATTGATATTGAAATAAAGTATACTACCCTGCATATTAGATCAATGCTAGTTTGAAAAATAAATGAGCAAAAAGAAACAAAAGGGACACCGACGCAAATCCCCCCAGGGGGGATGGGGAATGGGCTTGAAAGAGCCTATTCAAAAAAAAAAATTATTAACAGTGGTTACAATATTAGAGCACTGATATAATTCCTCTTGATTCTTATATGGATTGAAATCAAGAGCTTACAAGGTGTGGAAATCAAAGGTTTTAGTCAAATGGGAGACCCCTCGGGGGATTTGAACTCTCCTGAGGACACTTCCGAACAGAAGCTTCCTTTATTTTCTGTTACACTTGTTAAAACTGGTGAGCATGTTAGAATAAAATATGCCCAAGAGCACTTTAAGAGTACCTTTAGATCAGCCTACATTAACTCAAAAAAAGATGAACTTAAAACTAGCTAAACAAGTGAAAAAGGAACCAAGGAAAGCAAGCTTTCCTTGGGATCTTGGCCTGCTGTTTGTGCAGCCAATGAAATATGCACTGATTGATGGATTTATCTTTTATAATAGTAGAAAGAAATCTAATGCATGCAAGCTACAAGTTTTCTTTAAATTTCCATGCAAAAAGGACGATTTTCCTAAAGCTAGATCTATAATGCTTATGAAACTTTTTAACTACAAGATCTAGAATATGGGGTTTGATAAGATATATCTACGTTGGAATTACTTTTAAGATGATATATCTAAGAAAAATCAAAGCTAAGAACAAAGTAACCGGGTAAAAATTTTGATTTTGAGGGAGGAAGAGGAGGAGAGAAACGCTGGTTTTCTTGAAGATCCACAGTGGAGTTTTCAGGTGGAATGTTGAGGGACTATGCCTTTGGAAGGTTTTGAAGGGAGTGAAGAAGCAAACTAGATCAACATCCTCTCCAATGTAGGAACCTGCAACTCAGCTGAAATCAAAGAACTTGCCAAGAAACTTGTGAGATCCAATTAGTACATACACAGAGATTCAAGATAACATGCATATAAGCTTACAGGACATGCTGAATCTAGATCTCTAAACATGCATCAAAGGAAAGAGATGGTCAATAAACTTATTGAAAAGAACCTTTCCTATCAAGATTATAATAAGCTTATTATCGATCTTAACAATGGATCTACAAGCAATTAGCAAAAATTGAACATAGATAAAGGTTACCTCAGTAAAATAATGGCAATAATCATCCACATGACATGCAATGGCACAACACCGTCTTGCCTCCAAAGCTTTTCTTTATTTCAAATGAATAATAACAACACTACAATAGCAGCAGCACCTTAATCCCAATTCTAACTAGCTTGGAAGAGGAGGCTATGCCTGGATATATACAAAATACAGGCCATCCAGCCTAGGGAGGGCATAATTCCTCATGGAATCAGATGAAATCAGCTAATGGAAAGTTCATCAATGCAGAACTGAAGCTGAATTGAGCCTACTTGTCAACCGGGGGCTTGATTGAGCTGACACATCAACCCATACACCGACACATTAGTCCACAGAGCATCCAGGAGAGTCCACATGCATGGAGGAGAGAGAGCGGGCGCAATTCCCCATGAAGACAGCTGAAGATCAACTTTGGATCTGATTTGATCACCTCCTTCAGTCAAGGATTTGTCAGATCCAGTCAATCTGCTTTAGATCTGACTGATTTCAATCAAATCAGTTGAGAATCCACTGATTTTGGATTTTGGATTTGCTCCATTATTCATCAATTTATTAATTAAAATAATCAATAATTGATTTTTGGGGCTTTCTGACCTGAGTGATGGAAAATCACTCAAAACTTAGGAAATAGTGGGTCCATGGGTTTACATGGTGCTCTTAGCTTGAAAATGAGCACCTACATGACTGAAACCGATTATTTGGCCCACTTTTATTACAAAATCAAATTTTCCAATTAAACTATTTAAAAATAGCCTAAGTTTTTTTGAAAAAATTAAATTTTAATAAAAAACACTGAAAAAATTAAAAAATTGAAAAATTGAAAAACACCTAGGGGGACTTAGACATGTTCATATGACTCAATAATGATGTATAGCATCTTTATACATTGGCACATAGACTCTAATAACCTCAATAGGCCTAAATGCCAAGCCGACCACCCCAACTTTGGAGGTATGGAGTGAAAAACTTAGAAATTATTAGTCGTTTATTCAACAACCAATAATAACCAAGGGAAAAAACACCCTGGGCTGATCGGATTGACAAATAAATTCTAAGAGATCGAGTCTTTTATAGACACTATCATGCTAGAAAATTTATTACAACTCCCCCATGGGGTGTGAACATGTGATATAGTACAACAAGCACTTCCCAGAGGTACTTGCAAAGGTCTTTTGAAGTTCGAACAAGTTAACCCTATACGGTTCACCAGGCTCACTTGATAAAAAAACCACTAAGCATAAGTCAGGTGGTAACAGACCCAAATATCTGAAGGGTAAAGGAAAGCAGCAGAAGAACCCAAAAACTAAATTCAAAGCTCCTAAGCCTAAATTTTAAAACCAACAACATGATGAATCTTTCGGCTCATGGGAGAACAACAGAAAAGGGCATCATGGAAAGGAAAAAGTCAAGTGTTCATACTGCGAGAAGGGATTCCACCCTGAACATGCCTGCATGAAGAAGAAGCTTGATGAAGCTACCTCTCTCCTTGAGAGAAATCACATCAATTTTCCATAAAGCTTTTGGAGGAGAGGTTAGCAAGATCGGGAACCACAGCATGAAAAAGGTCATGCCCTCATGGCAAGCACTTCAAAGTCCAAAGCACTCTTGATTGATTCAAGATCTTCTAACCACATGATGGATGAAAGAGACTCCTTTTCATCCTTGCATACTGGCATATCCATCCCCATCTACATGGGAGATGACTCCACCATCATTTCAGAAGGACAAGGTACAGTTGATCTTGAGAATGGCTATTTTTCAAATGTTTTTTATGTACCGTCTCTGGCATCAAATCATCTTAGTGTCTATCAGATGACACATACAGGAGTGCCTAAGAGAGTATCTTTCAGCCCAAGTGATGTTGAGATAACAGAACTTACATCCGAGAAACTCATTGCTAAAGGCCTTGCAAACCATCATGCAAGAGCCTATGAGTTCTCTCACTTTGTGGTGGATGCAAAGCCCACCGCTCTACTAACTCATGGAAATGAAGTTAGTAGGCTATGGCATGAAAGGTTAGGCCATCTAAATTTCAAATATTTGCAGCAATTATAGAAAAAATCCATGGTTGAAGGCCTCCATGTCATCAAGACAACCATTGGAATTTACAAGGGCTGTGTGGTTGGAAAGCACCCTGAGCACAAGTTCGATCAGGGGAAGGCAAACCAAGCTACATGCATTTTGGGGCTGAGACATTCTGATATCAGCGGTCCGATTCCTGTCACATCCATGAATGGATCAAGGTATCTTCTGACTTTTATTGATTATTTTTCAAGGTACACATGGGTCTTCTTTCTAAAAAAGAAGTCTAAAGTATGTGAAATTTTTTCTGAATTGAAGGCCTTGATCGAAAATGCCTCTGGGCTTAAGATAAAGATCTTGAGATCTGATAATGGCGGGGAGTATGTCAGTAATGAGTTGCTTCACATATTCTCCCAAAGTGGTATTTAGGTCCAACATTCAATTCCCTACACTCCCCAGCAGAATGGAGTAGCAGAAAAGAAGAATCGGTCTCTCAAGGAGATGACCACCTGTATGTTGGAATCAAAGAAGTTGGCTAAACATTTGTGGGATAAAGCCATGCATGCTGCAGAATACATTTAGAATAGGGTGCCACACTCATCTGTGAAAGGGAAGACCCCTTTCAAATAATACTTCGGACACAAGCCGGATGTGTCGAACCTGCGGGTGTTTCGGTCCACTACATGGGCTCAAATTCCACTTGATAAAAGAAGGGATTTGCAACTGCAAAGCATAGATTGTCTGTTTATTAGGTATCTTGATGAATCAAAAGGTTTCAAGCTGTTGGATATCAAAACAAAATATATCATCAGTGAGAGAAGTGCCAAGTTCCATGAGCCTCTTTAGGAGGTGGAACTAGTGAAGGAGAAAACTACTGAATTTCCTTCCTATTCTACTGAATATTTGGATGATGAAATTGGGGGTGATGAACCTGATTTGGATCCTTTGATTTCTGATATAAGTGTGCAAAAAAGATCATATGTTGAATCAAAACTTGAAGTACAAAATCATCTTCCCACATGGGCCCGACAGACACTCTCCTCCGTAGGAGATAACATTCGAAATTTGGATGATCCAAGGAGAACCCTTGTCTGATTTCCAAAGAGAAAGTATTGCACTCTCTTGTCCTGATAATTTGCTGTCCAAAAATTGCTATTTCATGATTATTTTAGACCCAAAATCCTACTACCATGCTCGGAAGGATCCTATATGGCAAGTTGCCTTGGATGAAGCGATGAATTCTCTTGAGAAAAAACACTACTCGGGAGCTAGTTTCTCTTCCTCCGGGAAGGAAATTGATTCAATGCAAATGGGTGTTTCGAACCAAGATTGCTGCTGATGGAAATACCTACAAATATAAGGCAATTCTGGTGGAAAAAATTTTCTCTCAGGTCCAAGGTGTGGACTACCATGAGACCTTTGCATCGGTTGCAAAAATGAACTCCATCCACCTAGTTTTGGCAATTTTGGCATCTAAGCACTGGGAAGTGCATCATATGGATATTAAGTCAGCCTTTCTACATGGACATCTTCATGAGGATATATACATGAAGTATCTTGAGGACTACATCACTGATCCATCTTTGGTTTGCAAGCTAAAGAAGTCACTATACAGGTTAAAACAGGCCCCACGAGAGTGGTATTCCAAGATGGATGCCTTCCTTCTCTCACAAAACTTCCAAAGGTGTAGTTCAGATCCAAATATGTATTTAAAATAGTCTTATGGTAATTTGATTATTATTGTTTTATATGTTGATGAATTACTGATCACAGGTAGCACAGTTGCTTCCATTTCAGCCATCAAAACTGCTCTCCACAATGCCTTTGAAATGAGTGATTTGGGGCTCCTAAAACAATTTTTGGGGATCGAAATTGAGCAAAATTATAATGGGATAATGGTAAATTAGTCCAAATAAATTTCAAACCTTTTATTCAAGTTTAACATGGCTAAATGTAGGCCTGCACCATTCCCTTTGCTTTCAAGGATCAGCCTTGAAGAAAGAAAAAACACACCTCTCATGGACTACACTATCTATCGACAACGGATTGGTAGTTTGTTGTACTTGACACATTATCGACCTGATATCTATTATACCATGAATTTTGTATCAAGATATATGCAGCAGCCTCATGATCTTCATTGGAAGGCATCCAAGAGGATCCTCCAGTATATTCAGGGAACCAGGACCTACGACATTCACTATGTTGCAGACTTTGAGCTAGAGTTGGTTGGATACACAGATTTCCATTGGGTGAGTCATTCTATTGATCAAAATTCTACTTCTGGATATGTATTGATGTTTGTTGGTGGCCCCATTTGCTGTTCTAGCAAAAAGAAGGCTGCCATAGCACTATCTTCATCAGAGGCCGAGTATCGAGCAGCGGTGAATGCTTGCATCCAAGCAGTTTGGTTGCAAGGAATTCTTTCAGAGTTTGATCTTGGTAGTACTTTGCCACTATCCTCTTTTGTGACAATAAAGTGCTATTAAGATATCGACAGATCTAGTTACCAGGTAGAGGACCAAGCATGTAGAGATCCACATGCACTACATCAGGGAGCTAGTGCATGACAGGACCATCATTCTGCAATACTACCCAACTGATGAGTAGATTGTAGAAATCTTCACCAAGAGCTTTTCAGAAAAGAATTTCACTTACCTCTATTCACAGTTTGGGGTGAGTTCATCAGGGTGATTCAGAGTACTTTCAGTGTTCAGCTTGAGGGGGGGGGTTTCCCTCTTTTCCTCACTTAGTTTGTTTTTTAGCATTGTTTCAGTTTCAACATTATACAAGGTGACATATGGCCTTAGTTTCCAGGGCCCTAGCATTTTTATGCATTTATGTTTTCTAACTCCTCCTGAGTATAGCTTAAGGGGGGATGTTGGAGACATTTACCACCATACACACTCATTTTGGTCAATTTGGCTTAGTTAAGCCACTATCCTAAGTATTATTGACTTAATTGACATCAATGGAGCATTAAATGACATCATCTAGATCACACCCACGCTACCTTTAGTCAAGGAGGCTAACTTAGCCTTCTCCTACATTCGGGGAGGCTAACTGGAGCACTCCAGGGGTGATCTGAGTGTCATTAATGCCCCAAATTGCTAACTGATGGTTACAACCAATTAAACAAAGTAGTGAAGGTGCCTCTCCTCATTAAATTGATTATTTAATGATTATTTAATGAACTGGAGTCAATAGGGGCACCTCCAACCACTTCTGATGTTCAGTTACACTTCAGTTAACCTCATCGGGGTTCATTGGAGTCATTGATTCACTACCACTTAATGGCTGGCTTGCTGTGACATGTGTCTGACCTCTTTTAGTTAAGACTCAGTCATTTATTGCACTTCGAATTCTGTTAGGGTTCATTTGAGTCAATTAGGGTTTTGATTAGTGGTTAACTGGAGTGTTGACTATGGCTTACATTCAGTTAAGATAGATTCACTTATTCGATTCGAATGACCTCCTTAAGGATTGGAATTGCTAGTCATTCATGCTTGCAGCATGATCATTGTAATTGATTTACTCATTCTTTGTGTGAATATACAATGTGGCTACTCATTCTGTCGCGCTTTTACACTATTTTCATGACTATTGTTATAAATCTTTGATGAGACTTGTGTTGAGTCCCTAGATTACTGTGACAGATTAATACTAGAGTCAACGAAGCCTAGACTTTTGAAGTAATTTGTGGAGACTTGCTACTTTTGTTTTTGTGTGCAAATGCAACCTTCCCTGAAATATGTTTATAGGGTAGCAAAATAACATGAAATATGCTTATAGGGCAGGAAAATAACTTGTGCTAATACAGACTTCATATCATTATTCTTCATTTACTCATTAACAGGTTTCTTCCATGCATCAACAAAATACCTTGGTTTCTTCTGAACTTCTAAGTTCTTGTGGTTGTGTAAATGATTCACTACACGTCTTACCCAGCTACATTACATGTCTTACCCAACTTGATTTGTATAGGGAAAAGGTTGAGGCCGTTACAGTTTTGAAGAACTAGTGTTAGAGCCATTGAACTCATCAAGAGCATACAAGAAGGCCAAGGATGGAACAACCATGAAAACTGTGAACAAAAGGAAAAGCAAGCAGACAAATCACAGAGGCAGAAGATTACAACCAAGAGAATGAGTTCTATTGGGGGAGATCAATAAGCTTGAGATTCGAAACTACCATAGAGACATTGTAAGCTTCCATAAGGTTCGTCATGGGAGCATAGAGTAGATACATACAGGTAGATGAGTTGAGAGTAGGCCAAGGCCATTTTTAAATATGTTCTATTTCCAGTTTAAATTTTTCATTAATGAATGAGGATATACTTTTACAAATAGTTTAAAGAATTTATGTTAAAGATATTGTTTCTCAATTTTAAGAGCTCGAGAGTGATGGCTCTAAGAATTTTTTTATTACAACGAGAATGTATGTATGAGTCTACCAGTCGATGGCTTAGTGGTATTTAAGAGGTCATGTTGTTTGAGTGAGCATGAATTTGATTTAAAGAAAGCGTTTGCATTATTTATACTTTGTAATGCTTTTGTAGTGGAAGTTAGCATGTTGAGAGGGATATCTATGTGTGTCTTGATAATGTATTAAATATGATGAGCACAGGAAAGGTTCCAAAGGGATAATCGAGTTATGAGAGTGGCAAATAATTTTGTCTCTTAATCTGTGTATATGTGTCCAATGATGGAAGAGTAGATGGCTTGAGTTCCTTGGAGCGGATGGATTATTGTTTCCAATAAAACGATATTGTATGCATGCTAGAGAAGAGTTATATCTCTTAATCTTTGTGGATACATGTCCAATGCAAAAAGAGGGGAAGGCTTGAATGCCTTGAAATGGATAAATTGTGTTCAAAGGAAAACGACCATAGACTAGGGAAAGAAAATCTAAATTGATATAAGCTACAAATTCATGTGAAAATTCTAAAAGAATCTCATATTATATACATAATGCACTGCGGAACTGTTGCATGTCTGCCTCCTTCTCTTGTCAGTGGTTTCTTCAACCGTGTGAGATTCTGTACAAAATCAATGTTAATTTCTTATGTGGTAGGTGTTTGTTTGGGAAAATATTGTCATGTTGTAAGGTCCTTTAAATATATCTTAACTTCTTATGCTGTAGGTGTTTGTTTGGGAAAATATTGGGTGGAGGAGAATCTAAATTATCTAATCATTAATTTGTAGTATTTCTTTTTAATTATCAAACTATCTATTTGTCATTATTTGTTGATTATTGTGGTGGTTTGGGTTATGAGTAAACTACTTTACATATCAATACAAACAATTCAAGGATGTGGACCTTTTCGTTGTCATGTGAAAGTACATTTCTCCATACACAAGGTAGGGTGATTTTCCTACATGGAATTCACAGAGTAGAAAGGATTGTTCTCCAATATATTGTTAACGGTTTGCTTGAAAGCATATTTGTTCATAGTAGTTTCACTATTGTTGATGAGCCTATATTGAATCTTTTTAGAAACAAAGTGCAACTCCAACTTCATTTAATTTAGTTGATTAACAATCATCTCAATGGTTTCCTTTGGAGAATTTGTAACTTTAATGTGGCCACTGCCAATATTAATATTGGCCTTGGTGGTTATGTCACTTGTCTGTTGTGTACCTGGAATCATGTGATGTGATGTAATAATGTATTGTATTCTCCTTCTGTTCGTCAGAGTTGGAATCATATCCCCCTATGTTAACTAACTAAAGGCTCACACCCAGGTCTTTCCATATTTTCTTAGAGAATTGACAATGAATAAAAAGATGGCTCTTAGATTCTTCAGCATTTCTACATAAAACACAAAAAATCAACCATTGAAAGTTCCTTTTCCACATATTATCTCATGTTAATGTTTTCCCATTAAGGAAAAGTTACATAGACATTTTGTATTTATGCAAAGCCTTTATCTTCCATAAAGATTCCACCACCAAAGAGCCTAAGCTTCCAAACCATTCCATAATAAACTATAAGCCAACCTAACTAAGGATTTCCCTCCCTAAGAGTTCCTTGTCCAAATTAAAGTATTTTTTTCCTCATGTAGATAGACATGACCCCTTCTCATTTTTGCACACTAGCAGTCCCATTAAAGAAGTTTAAATCTACCGAGGGGGTGAGAAATTTTGTCTGAAATGCTACAGAGTTAGGTGGGAAAATTGACCCATTACATGGATCATCTACATGTCTGGAAGGATTTTTCCAGCACCCTCAACAATGATTAGAAAAGGTTTTCTAGCACCCTCAACAATGATTGAAATATTTTCAAACATTGACCCACAGTTAACTTGCTGTAAACATAGAGTTATGTTTAAGCTTGAGCACACCCAGCTCCAAACTCATCCTACAAACAGAATACAAAGCCTACAAGAAACATCTAACTTCTAAACCAGAATCCACTACGGCACTGAAGATCCTAAACAAAATGAAATAAAATCCTCACACATGAAAACCAGGAAAACCATGATGCCAACTCATTATAAAAACACTAAATCATGGGAAGAACTGCTATCAATTGTAGATGAACCTTGAAAAATCAAGTATCCAACTTTCAACAGACATTATGAAATCTATGCCTTGTGATGTCAAATAGACTAACTGGCTCTTAGGGAACATCAAATAATCATTCATCACATTAAATATTTATATTGATCTTAGTCCCCTATCACACCATTGGGTATTTCTACATTGATAACATGTCACTGGATGGTCATGGAGATTCTCAACAAATAACTTGGGGAAGTAACTGGTAGCTTTACAAACATGAGAAAACATAAACCTGCACACATGGCTGGCTCACATCAGATAGATGCCAGACAAAACACTGCTAAGATAAGAGTAAAACCTAAAGATAAATGAACCAATAAACAATAGAAAGAAAAAAATTCATAAAATTCATGTATGTGACTTTTTTACTGTATATTTGATTACTAGCCCACTTGGTTTCTCACCTTCATTAGAGGAAATTTCGGGTCTAAAATGGGCCTTATAAGAAAACATGCCAAAATAAGTTTTTGTGAGTTGGAATTCAAGAACCAATAGAATTTCAATAAAATAAGTCAACCATAATGGTTGAATTGACATATTTGTCATTAAAAAAAACTACTTTTTTTGTTCGTATTTTCGACATATCTCATTGTGTTTTTACTCAAATTTCGATCGGGAGAGCTCGTTGGATGCGGAATTTGATTCTGCATCCAACGAGTATGCACACTGCATACTTTTGATGGACCTCGCTACCCCAAAAACAAGAAATACCTGAAAAAATGTGATGATGACATCATCATCACGTTTTTTCAAGTATTTCTTGTTTTGGGGGTAGCGGGGTCCGTCAAAAGTATGCAGTGTGGGTACTCGTTGGATGGAGAATCAAATTCCACATCCAACGAGCTCTCCCAATCGAAATTTGAGTAAAAACACAGAGAGATATGTCGAAAATACGAACACAAAAAGTAGTTTTTTTCTTTCTTCCTTCAAAATTAATTAATATTATTTTATTATTTTAACTATTATTTTATTATTTTCCTTAGGAGGCTCATTTTAGACCCCAAAATTCCTCTAATGATTTATTCTTGTGCTTTGGCCCACTTCATTACTCAAAATACAAATTTATTCCTTTGTTGCTTTTCTCATTAAATTTTAAGAGTATCCACTCTAACACCTACAACAACTACTCACAATAAAAAAATTAAGCTCATTATTATATGTATTTAAAACATGACAGCTGAATTGTCCAATAAAACTCATTTTAAAATAAAAAATGAATGGTCTAAATTCTTTAAATATATATATATTAATCAATCTCAAACTTGGAAGACAAATTATTTCAAAATCAGAATTCATTATATAGATTTTAAAACAGAATCAAATATATTTCAAGATTTCAAGCATCTCTTCAAATATCGTTTATGCAACTATGCACTAAGGAGGGCCAGTCACCTAAATCATATGAAAATGATTATGCAACTATGTATTGAGTGGCTAAGGAGGGGCATTCAGCTAAATCATATGAAAATGATTATGCAACTATGCATTGGGGGCCACTCTAGCCAGTTAGCTAAATCATATGAAAATATATTTTAATTTTAGTATTTTCCCTTTTCATATGAATGTGTTAGCTTTCTGTTTTTTTTCAGACAACAGTAAATTCTTTTTTTAATAGGTTACCAGAATAAATTTAATTTTATAATAGTGCATAAATAAGTTGTTAAACTATGTTAAGATATAAAACATTTCAAATCACAATTTGGTGGCATAAATAAATTTGCAAACTCTTTTATTGAGATGAATTGATTTTTTTAAATCTAGAGTCTATTAAATTTTGGAAATTAAATTTGGTTAGAAAAAATCTGAAGGGAAATTTTTTATTAAAATTTTTTTATTTTGATTTAAAAGATTTCGAAGTCTTGCTGGAGTTTTGCTCAATTTTAGATAAAAATAGTAATTTTCCTTATGAAATTATGTAAAAAGATCAAATACTTTTCCGGAACGATGTAAAAAGATCAAATTCACAACATTTAAACTTCAACTTTATATTAATTATTTTTTTAAATATATAAGATAATTATTTTTAAAAATTTTTACTTTAATTTAATAAGCAATTTGTTTACAGAATGTTAAAAATAGAATATTATGGTCACTCTATCAAGATATGGTAAAATGTTTGAACTACAAGACTAACTAGAAGTCCAAACGGAGGGGATCTACTAGCACAGATCCATCTTAACCTACTTTTAAAGTGTAAATGTTGATGAATCTTCATCTAATGTAAATATTTTAACTCTAGTTTGAGCCGACATTGTGTTATTTTATAATATTTTATTATTTAAAAAAAAACACCTCTAGGATGACCACCAAAAAAGTTACACATCTCCAATTTATCTAATTTGTGTTTTTTAAATACATGTAGTTGTAAATGTTTTAACTCTAATTTGAGTAGACATGTTATTATTTTGATGAGCACGAAAGGAGTTACACATCTCCTCCCTACTGGAGTGTAAAATGCATCTTCCATGCAACCATTTGTATATTTTAATATATATGTAGTTGTAAATGTTTTAAATTTAATTTTAGAAAACATGTTATTTTTAATAATATTTTATTATTTTTTAAGAAGTACATATGTTAGCTTTAGGATGAGCATAGAAAGAGTTACACATCTTCACTACTATGCTATAGAAACATCAATTCATCTTTCCAGCCAATTGATTTACACAAATTCTCTTTAACTTTGTTTTATAAAGGTATTAAAACAATGAAAACAAAATAACAAATATAAAAAAAATAAAAATAACAAATATAAAAAGCAATAGTGTTTTGCGTTTTTGTTTTTGTTTTATTTTTCTGTTTGAAATTTATCCCGTGAACGCATTACTTTGGTTCAATAGTTAAGTAAACTGAATCATTCATTTGATAGGCAACATTAAATGATACAACCTACATATGACAAGGCACGAAAGATCTTACACAGCTCCTCTCTATTGGACTGTAAAATGCATCTTCCATGCAACCATTTGTATAGTTTAATATATATGTAGTTGTAAATGTTTTAAATTTAATTTTAGAAAACTTGTTATTTTTAATAATATTTTATTATTTTTTAAAAAGTACATATGTTAGCTTTAGGATGAGCATAGAAAGAGTTACACATCTTCCCTACTATGCTATAGAAACATCAATTCATCTTTCCAGCCAATTGATTTACACAAATCCTCTTTAACTTTGTTTTATAAAGGTACTAAAACAATGAAAACAAAATAACAAATATAAAAAACAATAAAATAACAAATATAAAAACAATAAAATAACAAATATAAAAAGCAATATCCTTTTGCGTTTTTGTTTTTGTTTTATTTTTCTGTTTGAAATTTATCCAGTGAACGCATTACTTTGGTTCAATAGCTGAGTAAACTGAATCATTCATGTGATAGGCAAGATTAAATGATACAACTTACATATCACAAATTTTTTTTTTTTTTTATATAACTTCCATACAACTTATGTTTTTTAGTGTGATTTCTTATAAATGTTTGTATAGTAAACTGTAAATAAATAAATATACACAAATAATAAATTTATATAACCTTAAATCTAATTGTTTCATAATTATAAAGTAAATAATTAAGTTTAAGTTTTAGATTAATGTTTTTTTAGAAATTAAAAAATTAGTATTATATTTTCTTAAAATTTATTTATATATAAATTAATAAAAAAAATTAACAAAATTACTTATGTATTTATGATTTTTATTTTTATTTTTTTTAAATGAGGAACCATCTTCAAATACAATTCAAATTTATTTGTAATGACAAGCCATCTTCAAATAAGTGTGTAATTTTTGTTTATTAAAAACATAACTTTATTATTTTCTAAATTATCAATTCAATTTTAAAAATTTATATCTCAAGTGGTAATAGTGGATATGAAAACATTTCTTCCATGTTTGGTTTTACAAAAATATATATCTTAAGAGACACAAATTAGAATAATAATATTGATGAAATGGAGAAAGAAGAATTCCTTATTGTCGAAGGTTTGACTACCATGTTCAATAATTATTTGGGCATGGTTGTCAAACATATATCATTTCTAACTCCACCTTCCAGCTAAATATGGGGATTTGGTTCTTGCTTTTGGAGTAATTTGTGTGGTGTTTGTTAAAAGCAAATATTTATTGAATTTTTAGAAGTACCTTGGTAGTAAAATGACATTTTAATAAACGCTTAACTTTAAAGCAGTGTGTAAATATGGGTTAGCATTTTCTGATTTTGGACGAACCGTATAAGTTTTTAAAGGACATTTACTAAGAGCTCTTTGGAGGAGGGGAAACATCGGATTATGCTTAGAGGAGCATACGGTATCAACGATAGATGTTAAATACCATGCTTATCTATGGTTTTTAACATAGAGGCTTATGTTGCATACTATATTTATTTGTGGTGTTTAGAATTACCCTGGTGGCAAAATAATTTATTTTTAAAAACTTAAATTTAAAGCAATGTGCAAACATGGGTTAGCATTTTGTGATTTTGGATGAATGGTATAAACCTTGATGGTCATTTCCTAAGAGCTCTTTAGAGGAGAGGAATTTTCCAATTATTCTTTGAGGAGCATAGGGTATCAAGGATAGATGTTGAATACTATGCCAATTTGTGGTGTTCAAGCCTGAAACAATATAAATATCTTAACATCCATGCTTTAAGGAATTTGTTTGGCTATGCTTTTTAGTGGTTATTTGTCTATTTTTGATCTCTTATGCATAATTTTTTGGTTGCTTTCATGTAACTTCATTTTTTCTATTTTTTGTTTTTGTTTGTGATGCATTTGAATCCAATGGGGCTTTAGATTTGAGACAACTTGCATTTGATATATACTATGAAATTTTATGTCTTAGTGTGCAACAATGTCCCAAAATATATGATTTGCAAATTATGTGTAATGTTTTACTAGTAGTAAAATTTTAAATGGCTTGCATATTGGTTTTTCTAATAGACGCATTTGTCTTCTTTAGTTTTTTCATTGCCTATGCAGTTTTTTGTCAATTTCATTTTGTAGTTTTCATGGATATATTAGAAGAATTTGCATAGTTACATATTATGCTGTGTAAGATTACCTTAAGCTTGTGTTTCTTTATTTATTGGATTGTGCTTAAAAGTATAAATTAGAGTTCTTAAAATACTTGTTTTTTTTGCTCTGAATCAAATCTACTTTACTTCAATCATTTTTTCCTTCTATGTTTTGTTGCACCTTTTGGGGCAATTGCTAGTATTAAACACTGCACTTCCAAACCGAGCTTAAGCTAGAATGAAAATTTGGATGAGATTCCATTTGCTGCAATTTGTTGAGGTCTTGGTTAACAACAACCAAAAAAAAGGGTAAAATGCAGATAAACAACTCCAAACTTACTGCAAAGATAGATCTATGTTTAAAAATATACTTGCTGCAAAGATAGATCTCTTTAAAATTAATTGGAGTTCGGGATACAGTCTCATCCTTAATGTAATGTAGCAGTGCTTTTTGGAGATTGTTTTAGAAGCAAATGTCATGAACACTAAAGTATTGATCCAGACAGATATGAAAAATATCTTGAATGAACTGATTTTAGATTATAAGAATCTAATTAATGCTAATAAGTGGAAGAAGAAAACGTTGCAGCCAGAGCAACACTTAAAGCCCTGTGGCAGAGATTTAATCTACTTCGTCTTTATTGCTGGTCCAGGGCATAAAATCGGGAGTTGTTTTCTTCAATGAGAGGATACAAATTCTTGTACGAAGTAGTAACTGAACAATTATTTTGTTTATGCCATCAATAAAACTCTCTATATGATGATGCTACGGAAGTGGGCAAGGAGGTTGCCAGGGTCGTCGATGTCATCGATTTGAATGAGAGCTATTTGGCAACTGTATCTGAAAGATTTTTATGGCCGTTTGTATACATTATGTATGACCTTGATGTAGATTGTGATCATGTAAAATTTCATAGTAAGATTCTAAGAATTTACGGTCAGTTGTTTTACGATTGGGGCATTGATTGCAAGAAGGTTTTCTGTAGCTGCACAGTCCATGTCGTTCTCTATACGTTAGGAGGGCGCGAGAATGTCAAGGACATATCTAATGAAGATTTATACAACACAATTTTAATCTTGAAAGTTGTATGTCTGAAAAAACAAGAATCTTTGCATTTCTCGCGTCAAAGATCTCCACTCTGCATCTATAGCTGGTCGTAAAAAAATCCAATGACCGCCATGATGATGAAGAATATAAGAATATGTATATGATTAGTGTAGCACTAGACCGAGGGCTCTGGCTAATTCATTCCATTGTCGAGTTACTCTTATGACGGGGAAGCAGAGTTTTTGGAAAACCGGGTTTCCAAGCAGAAGCTCTCCGAGTTAGATATAGTAAGCGCAATTGTCCGAATGGTAGAACTTGCCATTGGGGGTTTTAAATGCCTTCGCTCATCTTACACTACAAAAAAAATAGTGATGCAAAACTGGTAATAATGTGGCTATATACAGCTGATGTTAATATTTATGTTGCAAAAATGGTGTTTGTAAAAAGGTTGATTTTGTTATTAAATGAACATGTGGTATTCCATGGTATATGGTTCAAACCACCAAGACAAATCTTAAGTAGATTAATATTTTGTGATGTAAAACTCCAAAACTAATACTACATGGAATGATGTTTTTGTGGTGTAAAACTACACAAAAATAAATATGTATGTGTCTGTGGTGTAAACCACCACAAAATAAAAGATGGCACAAAAAATAGTAAAACTTTGCTATATTTAGCAATATTGTGTCATTAAGTGGGGTACCCCACATAATAGCAAAACCTAATATGACATGGTTGTGCTATTATTTTATACAACCCAAATATTAAAATTAAACATAAATTTTATAATAATAGCAATGATAGTAATAATATGGTGGATTGTCTATTATGATATTAATTAATAATGATAATATTCAATTTTATTGACACAATTGAATATAAAAATTAATAAAAATATAATAGAAAAATAAATTAATTTTTTAATAAGAAGTATTATTGATTAAATAAAATAAATAATGTTTTGTATTTAAATTTACTTTATAAGAATTTAACAATTTCATATTATGATAACTATTAGATTTAAAGATGTAATGGATTTTATTTAAAACACAAATTATAATTTTAAAAATAATTACATTGGATCTAATTGGCTTTCTTAATATTGTGATAGTTGTTATGAGATACAATTGAAATAAAAATGATATTATATTATTTTCATTACAAATATGATTTACATAAATCTAAAAGTATATATTGTAATAACAATGGTATATAAATTTTTAAATTGACTACATAAATTTAAAAATATATATTGTAATAACAATGGTATATAAATTTGTAAGAAATTTTTAATAATTATAATACTTAAATGTCAATATCATTCTATATTAAAAAAAGTAATAATAGAAATAAATTATGTAAAAAAAACACTAAAATATCTATCAGTAATACATATTCTAATTTGAAATTAAACTTTATTTTATTTATAAAAAACCTTAAAAAAATACCTAATCATCTTTGAGGGGTAGCTGAGCTTGGAATCTAAATCCCAAGTCTTGTGGTCCTTCTCCGTACAGGCTAGACAAAGAATATTAGAAAACTTATTTCCAATCCAGCCACCTAATACTAAATCTTGTACGCTTGAATCCATAAAATTGAACCAACTAATGATATCATCATTTTTCATCATATATTGTATTATTTAAAGAAAACACTTAAGACAAATTAAAAAAAAATTAAAAAAAGAACTTAGAAGTTAAATCAAATAAACTAAACTAAATCTCCTTTGAAATTGATCATTTATTTTCTTCAAACAACAATCTCTTAAATATCTACAGGCCATAGCACCTCCTATTGGGGTCATACTGTACTCTGAGTGTATTTCTACATAGTTGGGCATTGAGACATTGAATAACCCCATGCATTTAATGATAGTTCGAACAAGGAAGGTTGCCATCCTCTCTGCAGTGAAACAAACCAGTACATTATTAAAATACTTGTAATAAAGCATAACAACCTTAACACTAGCAATTGCCCAAGGAAGGTGCAATAATATGCCGTTAACGTAATTGTTAGTGGGTAAGCGAGAAAAGAAAATGCAACATTGAAGTGAGCCAAAAAAATGGAGAATAAGTATATATTCTGTGCTAATGTTGAGAGAGGTGAATGGGGAATAAATATATATACTGTGTGACAAAGGAGAATTTATGGAGATCCCAACGCTATTCAGGAGCACTCTTACAATAAAAATAAGAAATAAAAATTAGGAGCACTCTTGCAAGTATCTGTTACATATAAATGAAAGCATAAACCAGTACAACGACCCATCATTTTAAATGAAGAAGGTTCCAAGAACCAGTAATGGACCCATAATGGCTGTTAGACTCATGGCTGTTACAGTAATGTAGTTTATTTTTCTATTCCCGCTCTATTGATGGTTGGCACTTTCATTGTGAACCTAATGTCCATTGAAGAAGGTTTTGAGTAGCTGCTTATGGAATTCCTGAGCCAGAGGCAAGCTGATATCCCCAACTGAGGTACACACCTCAATGTGATAGAGGAAAGCAAGATCGGATTGATATGAAACTGCAAACCATTGATGAAATAGAACAAATGAAACTTGATATAAAATTGTGTTTTATCATGAAAATAATAAATAAAAATACAAATCCCCAATATTAACATGAAGCAGAGATAAAGAGAGCAAAATACAAACCCCACGCACTAATCTGAAGAAGAGAGAAACAGGTAGTCCAGTACCTATAATTTCCTAACCAGCATAGCCTATTAATAAGAAAAACAACATCATTGGCAAACACATAATAATTTGACCAATTGACCAAGTTACAAGATTAAATTGAGCAAGTTGCATCAATTTCAAATGTGAAGCATTCCAAGTTCTATTTTTGCACATTTAGATATTGAATTTTCAAAGAGTCTAGCAAATTGATTCTAATTTTGAGGTGCAAAGCTAAGGGCTCAAGAAGAACACCATGGACAACTTTGGCCATGTTGCCATCATAGGTGTATATGAATACATCACTTTCCAAAGCCATTATGTAATCCAATCCTGCCAATCTATTTTGAAATTGTTTGATTGAGGCAAGTTCCTCCTCAGTTGCAAGAGTTGCATGTGAGTACACATTGGGAAAATGTTTATTGAGGGATTCTAAACTGCCATTGCCGAAAATTTCCCTTGTTACTATATAAAGTTTAGTTGAAGCTGGATAGCCCAGCACCTTTAGAAAAAGGCCCGTCTCATGAGGAGTCAGTGGACAACCTCCCTACCTACGTCTTTCTTCCGCATCTATATCTTTTTCCTTCCAATGGGAATACCTATGCTACTTCAAAAGGAAATCTTTTCTATTGTAGTTGTATCACTTTACACATATATTCAACAAGAAGCGACTACGGTACTTGAGAAATCAAATATGCAAGTATTATATCTATTATTACACTGCAAAATCAGATCTACGTTATCACATTTACTTATTGAAAATTGGCGAGAGGAAGAGACAACTGGTGCCATGTCACTTTCAGGGCAATCATAAGGTAAACCATCATATGCACCAATTCTTCAAGAAATCATGCACTAGTATAGAAACATTTGAAATCTAAACAAAACTTATCCCTTTCATTGTGTCTTTCGAAATGAAAGGAAAAGGTTATTATATATAAAAATTACAATGGTTCATGCTCCCTCACGCTAATGCCCTTTTTTATTTACATTAGAGACTAATCATAATATACCATATATTCTATGTGACCAATAATGGAATCATGCTATCATCAATTCAGTTCACCTTGAGACATGATTTGGTGGAGGTGAAGACAAGCTTCTACTTTCACCGTATGAAGCTGAAGTGACAACTTTGTTCACATTTGTCTCAAACATCTTGGTGCCAAAAACTTTTCTTCATGTCAAAAATTCTTCAAGATATATCAAGGGAGAGAAAAACTATGCAATAAGCACTACATGATCATATGGTCCTTACGATGCTGCACTTAACCTTTAGTGGAGTTTTCATCTTCAAACCTAGGAAATTGGCAGATATACAAGATCTACAATCCAAACCTCTAAAGATTTAGGGTTTTGGAATCCAAGGATAAAAAATTACAAGTTACATGAATAAACTTAGAATTTAAATGTTACAAGAAGACTAGAGAATTCAAGGATATAGGGTTCCATAGTTGTTGGAGATCTAGAATTCCAAAAATCTAAGGTTCTATTGATTTTGGTATATTCCAGGAAGTGATTCCATGCCCAAGAAGACCACATCCAAACAAGGGAGACGCGATAGTATAATGGAGGAGGTGCATGACAAACAGTCTCATCACAAATTATTCTTAGGCTCTCATTGTTATTATTGGATTGAATGGAAATTGATCAAATCATATGATAATTAAGCAGGGAAATGGTCGCTGCAAGAGTAGCATGAACATACACAAAATCGATACTTTGAGCAGGAGGGAGTGACTTTAACCACTTAGGAAATGAATACGTATTGTTGGCATCTGGTTTGGAGAGACCCCATAAAGGACCATACAGTCTTTGGATAGAGAAGCCAATAGCTGTCAGTGTTTGGTGTGGAGATCTATTTGTGATAGATGCAACATATCTGTAATAAGTAGTTCTTGACTGACTCCAAGAAGTTGTGAGCTTCTGCGAGATAGCCAGGCTAACATTTTCTGCAGATTGTTAACAATAAAGCAGCATCAGTATTATTTTTGTATTGAATAATCATCAAGTCATTATTATAGTAGGAGCTGCCTAGATTTATCCCACATTATTGGATGAAAATCAGTATTTTCATAGCACAATAAAAAAATTAGTTCTTTTCTCAAATATTTACAAACAAACATTTTATTTCTGGAAAATGCCACTAAGTGCAAAAAAATTAAGGTAAAGCAATAAAACATAAGAACTAGATGAGACATATCAAAATCTGCACGCAAAAACTTTATCATGAGTAATCAATTACAAAATGAAGCATAAATAAATTTACGAGGAAAAGAGAAATCAATGACATATCTATATGGAATATGTGTTATAGATTGAAATCCCAACATGGATGGACAACAATTCCAAGATGATAAATTTAAGCGCAAAAAAGTTGAAATTGTAATGGGTTGAAAGTTAAGAAAGCGTCACTGAAATTTCATAATTTGTCATCATAAAATGTTTGATGGTTTTCAAATTCGTCGTCCCTAACTTTGGTGGTCTGAGAATGTGCAAAGGCACACATTCCATTCAATTAAGGAAGAAAACATATTTAACAAAGGAAAACCAGTCCTATCTAACAAGAGGAGGAAAATGTCTATAAAAAAAAGCCATCGAAATTTTGAGGCCTAGGTTCCTTCACTTCGTAAATGCGTTCATTAGCACATGCACAGTTAAGTTGATATCTCAGCCAATTTCAAATTGTAATTACTAGTTGTTGCTGCAATCTAAACAAGCAACAATACATGTTTCTTTAATCAATATTAAATTCACAAATGGGAAACAATGCATATTCATCTTGCACAGTCGCCACAACCTTACAGTCTATAAAAACGAGAGAAATTTTACAGTCTCATTTAACCGTTGAAATACATCCTTACATATACTCTATTCCCATGAGCTAGAATCTTGTAACTTTAAAGTTAAAAATAGATGAACATCATCTATAAGTGGGATACATTTGAAACACTGATAGTTTCCCACACAAAGGTGTTAGCCACAACTCCAAAAAGACAAGATACAAGCATTAAAAAAATTTACAATCTCATCTCCAACGTTTCTTTTGGAATTTTGGCTAGAAAATGATGCACTTGCTTCATTTGATAGGTATATAAAACCCTCATGACTTCTATCCAAACCCTAACTGAAATATATTCTTCTAACACTTCACATTGTCCACTTTCTTACTCTGTCTCTCAATGACCAAAATAGGCATTTACCATTATAACTAAGGTAACAAAAACCTTGAAATAGATATACACAAATAATAAGGGGTTATTGGAGTCAGTAGCATAAGTATAGAAAAGAAAAAACACAAAGAAGCCAAGTAGAGGCCCAAGCAGTTGAGGTCAAACCAGAAGCACAAAAGGAGACACTTGCACTAATAATGTATCGAGACAGGCACCAGTTCAAGGGTGCAAAAGATTTAAAATATGTTGGTGTATAATAGGAAATAAGTAAAGAAGAAAAGTTCTTGAGCTTAAGCATAGAAGCAAAAGCATCGGCCATAAGATTCCACAGCTCTTAACATCTGGTATTCAGTTTACGTTGAGGCAGAGATGAAGGGACTGGCTCCATGCTTCATAGATTGTAGTTGTTTAAGTGTAATATATAAAGGACATAAGGGAAAAAGCATGTGTATTGAAAACTTAAAAGGCCCAAATGAGAATGAAGGAAGCAACAAAATTTTAAGAACAATAAACCGTCTGCTAAAAAGCATTTACAATCTATAAGAGGTTTTTCACATAAGAATGATAACCACATAATGAAATAATTAGGCAATCACTTGAAAAGTAATAATTTAGTTCTAAAAATCACATGCCATTTATGCATTTTGACCAGACATTGCAAATGCTCTAAGGAGTCCTTGAGCCGCATGTGTCTCTTTTGGTACTCGACCTATCCCTCCAGGATTTGATTCATGCAACTTCAATTTCACTCCTGATATCTTGCTAAGAAAATTTTTGTTAGCAAAAATATTGGGAATATACTATATTTATATTATAAATATTGTTGTTTGTTTGCAAAAACACAATTATCGACTTGCATATGTGAAATTTGGCTTAGGAGATTTCATGTAGCCCAATTAATTATCCATATTCCAGGCCACAAGACAAATCCTTTCTCCACCATTACCCATGCTTTCACTGCTTCTTACCAGCTCAAAAATTGCTCTTTTGGTTGCATCAAGTTTGTAGAGGTGGTATTTGTAATATCCAAATAGTTATGCAGTTGGTAGTACTCATAAAATGAAAACAAGATGGGAAAAGTGGCAATCCCAACATTTTTCAACAATGTTATGTTGAAATGGCCTTAAGGCAATTTTTTCTAGATGGTAACAACATTTTCTGTAATAAATAGAGGATATGTTTATTGTAGGTGAGGTTGAGAGGAGGAATGGAAAGATATTCTAGCCTAATATCACTATGAACAAAGGATAGAAAAAAGAAACTACAAGAATCTAGGTTGTTTTAAAACAACACCCCACATTCAAGCTGGAAAACTCAAAGACTCTCTTCATCCCAGAGAAAATTAAGTATAAATATATGCTTTTCAAGGCTGATTACAAAGACATACCCGGACAGTCCTTGTTGCTTGCAATACAGTTGTAGTAGCCTTGGTGACAATATGTTGCTTGCTTGACTTTGCATTTTCAGGTTCTTGCCTTCCCATTTCCAACTATTGTGTAGCTGAATACTGGCGGTAACGAGTTCATTCAACTTAGAATCAAGGATTCCCACAACCACAACAGCCAGAATCCCTGGATGGTTTAATAAAACCTTCTCTACCTAGAGGAATGCAATGTTATATTAAGGACCACATATGAAATAGCTAAACATTATCTTAGTTTTCTTAGAAAAATGAATATAACAATCTAGCTTCATATTTTCATACTTGAAAGTTGAAACTTCAGAAATAAGTTGGTCTGAAAAAGCCTTCACCTTATTTTGGATTTCATTATAATTTATAAGGTCAGCGAACATGCTATTATATATATATATGAAAAATCTAATACTTATATTACTGAAAATGATGTAATTGTCATCCATTCAAATAGTACATGCTAAGCTATCATATTGAGGATATTTACCTCAGAAGGATAAAACATTTCTCCGCCACTTTTAATCATGTCCTTGGAAAGGCCGAGAAGCCATAATCTTCCCTCTTTGTCAATCCATCCAACATCCCCTATATTCAACCATCCATTTTTAGTAAATGAAGTTGCAGTAGCTTTCTTTTGGCCCCAATACTTTTGCATCACATGAGGACCCTTTGTTAATATATTTCCCACATTATATACCTCATTCTCATATAAAAATGTAATGCTTGGTTCAATTTGAATTTCCACATGAGGGGCTGGCTTTCCCAGGAAAACTCCTACAACGTGATCTATGGAAATACCTTGATTGTGTAATGACATGGAAAACTTTTGTGTGATTCTATGCATGCCTTCTCCAATCATTGGATCATAGGAAACCATAAAATTCATCGAAGAGCAAGCCTCTGTCATACCTTTATAAACACAGCAAGGTTTCTAGAAGGGAAATAAGATCAGAGGGCACTATTACAATATGATGTAGAAATGGATGATGGCATTAGAGTGTGGCTACGTGAATGATTGTGACATAAAGGTTTGATATCATTTTATTATGGCTCTTTGCCAACAATGAACAAGATGTTATACTAACCATAAGCTGAAAAAAATTGAGCTCTTGGAAAAAGTTCAATGGCACTCTCGATAAGTTGTAGGGATAGGTTTCCTGCTCCATTAAGTATGTTTTTGACAGTTGGAAAACATAGCTCCAATCCTCCATCCTTGTTTTTATAACACAAGTGCAGGAAAATAATAACAAATATGTCACTCAAACACAAACACATATTTTTATATTATCAACAAAGCCAAATTTAAGAAGAATAACTATCTTATGGTCATTTGGAATTCAAACAACCCAACATTAAAACACAAGCTGCACCACAAGAAGAAACTAATAAGTTGCATGCAAGTAAATATTGTATATTCGATGTGAATACAAATTCTTGAACAACTTTTCCAAAGGTCTTGAGATGTTAGATGGACTGTAGTATCAAATCTTGTGGTCACAGAGGTGTTAGGTGGACTGTAGTGCCATCATAATACTGATTTTCTAGATCTCCTAAAGTGGTTGACTACAATTTTTTTTATTCTGAATTCTACTTGTTTCATAGATGGTAACAACACTTTTTGCAATAAATAGAAGATACATTTATTGCAGGTGAGGTTGAGAGGACGGAGTTGATTTTCTTTTAGCATGGAGTGGAAAATATATTACTTATGGAAGAAACATGTGCAAGTTTGAGGTATATATTAATTTTGGGAGAGACATTTGTAGTGAATCTCATCGAATACTGCTCAATTTCTCTTAAAGCTAGAAGCCAATATTAAAATCCATATTAATGAGTTGTTCTAGTTTTAATTGTTGGATAAAACTCTGTTGGAAACAACAATTATGAACAGCTTGCACAATCAAACTCTCAAATTGAAACTAAAACATATAGAAATTCAAGCCAACAATAAATCATCTTAAATATTATATAAACCACAAGTGACCAAACAATTGCATTAAGAAAAAAATAATGGAGGACTACATACACCACACAAAAATCAGATTTTGGAACAAATATACCCAAATACAATCCAATTATATTTGAACAAAGATACCAAATTATTAAACAAAAACACATACATCTGGACAAAAATGCCCAATACATTAAATAGAAGATGCACACATGAAGTTTTATTTCATCTTGTGCACACACTAATTTATTATTTCTCCTTGAACAACATTGGATCACTGAAACCCAAAACACAAAGGGAGCCCAAAAACCATGTTCAATATGTCATTCCAATAAATTTGCAGGTGAACGCCATAAAATTTTGCAATCCTACTTATGAAATAATCATAAAGAACTACAAGTCTATGTTAGTCTAGTAGCAGATGACAAGAAAATCTATTGCATTCTAAAGGTCAACATATGGCAACAAATCTTGTTATCTAGAACAAAGACATTGAGTCTTTTAAACTCAAACATCAATAAATGCTTGTTCAAAAACCCTATTCAGAGTTGAAAAACTGCAAGTTAGTTTTGTGTATCTATAAACAACAATAGCTATAGCTATAGCTATAAGTTACGGAATTTAATAACAAAGATCCTAGACTGCAGGAACTCCAAACAACAAACAAAGTAGATTGATACTACGGTCCAAAAAAACTTTTCTGTTTAAATGGATGTTCATAAAAATTCAAAATTGAACTGCTTGCAGAATGTTCTGAATGTATTTTCCCAACAGAGGAGATATGGTGGAGAGTGAGGAATTTCACACCATTGACCTAGGTTTTATTTTCACGAATTTTACCTGGCACATTAAGGTAGCCGTTGGGGCACCTGGAAGTGGGGTCAAACTTATGACACCTGAAGAAGAGATCCATGTGACCATAGTATGGACCCAAGACTACCCTATGTTTTCCTTAAGGTCTTCCATTCTTCAAAGTTAATCGTGTTGTATTCAAGTGCAAGTCCTGGGAATTTTGGAAAAATGTGTTAATAGATATCATCGGTCGTGGCATATGAGCCATAGGCGAATTTTGCAATTTTTCATCATATATACCCTCGGTTGTGGCATATTCCCCAAAAACAGAGCCTATACTTCCTTAAGAAAGGGCCATTTACCAAAAAAAAGAATACTTCCAAATATATTTCAATAATAGAAGATTAAAAGAAAGAAAAAACATAAAGAGGTGCATACAAGACCATGACCATGATATGCTAAGAACAGAGAGAAATTATATCAATGTCTTTTCCAAACATAGGGCAATAAAACTAGAATAACAACATAATAAAGAGTTCCTTAAAACAGTGTTCAGTTTTCCATTAGGGTTCACTTCTTATTATGGTATGTCCCACCTAAATGGAATAAGATTCAAGGAATTGGGTCGGGTGTAAGCCCTGGGTGGTATTGGAAGAATGGTTCAAGTCCTGAGAGGTTTTGGTAGAATAATACCATGACACCAGGTAACTAAGATGAAGAAAATCCACTATTAGCAATACAGCCCCTACGATCATAAGCAATTTCAAACACAAACATAGAAAATATAAAAATAATTTAACAGATTTTTTTTTTTAAACAAACAAATAAATCAAATCTTCCCTATTCACCAATTCAAATGGAAAAATACACAATACTTACCCATTTCCAAAGAGACATCCTCAAAGAAAACAAATAATTGATTTTACCAAAATATGATATTTCCCTACTCGACCAATTGAAATGGAGAAATGCACAAAACTTATCCTTATCATCTCTGTCGTCCAGAGGAAAATCCAACCAAGTTATTGGGTGCTGTGAAAATCGGCGTATTATTGCACCTCAACAAGAAATTTGAGAGCCAGAAAGTAGTGCCCAAAGAGCCAGAAGCAACCCCCATCCCTCGGTGTCTCCTTCTTGATCTGTTGGTCCTCCGCGTGTTTTCAAGTTGAGTCTGTGTAAAACCTCCGTGCTGATAGTTGGGCCTTCCGGATGTTTTGGAGGTAAAGGTTAGAACCTAGTTCGAGCTTCTCCGCAAGTGATAGCATTGATGGTTGAAGGTTTCCGGTCACTGCCTTGCTCTACCCTCCCATTTTTCCTAAAAGTTTCAGTGTTCGCGTGTTTTGCACCTCTTTGTTTTCCACCTCTTTGCTGAGCATTGTTCATAGGATTTTCCGTGACTGTTGAGCTGGTCAAAACCGCAGGTGTTCGGCGATTCTGGAGTGCCGTGGGTGATTTCTGGAGAGCTTGTCCTGTGAAAGAGCCCATCTGAAACATGAAGTGTTTTTTTCTCAGTTTGGCATTTATTTTGAATTTATTAGATAGCTTGCTATTCATGGAGGAGGTGGTTGAATATCTTGTCATGGCGACCGCCCCTCCTTGCTGCCTAAATGGTGTTTACTGGTCATATTTAGTTTGCATGGGTTTGCACAGAGAAGTTGCATTGTTTCTAGTTGCAGGAATTCTGATTCAAAGATCCAAAGAACTAAAAACACAAGTGCATCTATTATCCTAGGTTAAGAACTTGTTGGCTATTTATAACCATAAAATAAAAAATAAAAATTAATTCCATAAAATAACCATATTTTTTTTTAATTTGATGCATAAGCAAAGTTAATTTCTTTGTGAAATGTGCCAAAACAATCTTCAATAACTACTTCAGATTTGCATCATAACTTCATACCAAATTTACCCTTCAAAAAAGTTTCAAATATGTCTATTAAAGAGAAGGATTTTCTTTGCAAAGAAGTGCTACATTTTTTCGTTACATTCCTCTGTAAGAGCACCTTCAGAATGCAGAAGAATTCCAAAAATGCAGATACATTTGAGGATCTCTCTGATAGCGGTAAAGTCGTAGATTTCCAGTCATCCAACCAAAATGGGGACATGAAAGCATAAAGTCTGCTAAGGGCAGACTTTTTCTCATCATTCCTGTAGCAACAGGTCAGAAAATCTATCTTAAATAATTCGTGAGAGACCAAAAAACATATGAATCAGGAGCATAATAAGAAGGCTGATAGGCACATCCATGTCAGCAAAAGAACCATTCATTCAAACTGAATGCTTGTGCCTCATAAAGAGAGTGAAAGGGAAACTCCCGGCACAAGCCAAAATAACTGAAATATCCCATGATCAATGATCATACCATCTAAAGGTTCGGAAAATTCCCTATGCCTCGGGGCCAACGAAAGAGCCTGTTCGGAGAGACTATCAACCTGCTCATTATGCTCACGATAGATATGATTGATGGTCACTAAAGGGACATGATGCAGCAGAGAAAGAATGTCATCACACCAATGACTTAGAAGTGGGGTCTTCAATGAAGCAGTTATGTTCACCCATGAGATGATAACCTGTGAATCCCCAAATACAGATAAGAGAGGGATCCCCAAATGAATGGCAACCGAAAGCAGTGCCCAAAGAGCCAGAAGCTCTAATCTGGTGTTGGTGCGTCTATTATCCTAGGTTAAGAGCTTGTTGGCTATTTATAACCATAATATAATAAAAGTTATTTAATTCCATAAAATAACAATAATTTTTTTTAATTCCATGCATAAGCAAAGTTATTTTCTTTGTGAAATGTGCCAAAACAATCCTCAATAACTACTTCAGATTTGCATAATAACTCCATACAAATTTTCCCTTCAACAAACTTTCAAATATGTCTATTGAAGAGAAGGCTCTTATTTGCAAAGAAGTGACACATTTTTTCGTTACCTTCCTCTCTAAGAGCACCTTGAGAATGGACAAGAATTCCGCAAATGCAGATACATTTGGGGATCTCTCTGATAGCTGTAAAGTCAGAGAATGCCAGTCATCCAACTAAAATGGGGACAAAAAAGCATAAAGTCTACCAAGGGCAGACTTTTGTCATAATTCCTGTAGCAATAGGTTTGAAAATCTATGTAAAATAATTCGTGAGAGACAAAAAAACATATGAATCAGGAGCATAACAAGAAGGATGATAGGCACATCCATGTCAGCAAAAGAACCATTCATTCAAACTAAATTCTTGTGCCTCATACAGAGAGTGAAAGGGAAAAGTAGGCTCTTGATACAAGACGGGCTCTTTCACAGGAGGGGCTCTCAAGAAATCACCTCACGGCAATCCAGAATCCCCGGATAAGAGTCGCGGCTCTCTAGAAATCACTGGACTATAGAAGGAAGAGAATTGTTTGGAAACCAATGTTCATTTCTTCTTCTATTCAACCAACCGTGCTTCTCTACGTGTCTTCTTCGTGATCTTCTAGTTCTCCACGTGTATTCTTCGTGATACACTGGTCTGCCATGTGTCTTCAAATTGACTCTTGCTGGGTAGTAAAGAACTTCGGTGTTGATAGTACGGCCTTCCGGATGTTTTGGAGGTAAAGGTTAGAACCCAGTTCGGGCTCCTTCACAAGTGACAGCATTGATGCTTGGACCTAGCACTTAACCCCCATCCCCGAGTTGTTAATTGATTAAGGTTTCTGGTTTGTGTCTTGCTTTGTCCTAGTTGGCAATATAGGAAACCTATGAAAAATGCACAGTGCAAGAGGAGACACACGTAAAAGTAGCACTGGTAGGAGGGACAATGACATCTACAGTTGTTGGGAACAAAACTTCAGAGGAGAACGCCTAACGGCATTGCATTCAAGTCTGTGCCTTGATTTCATTGAAGATGCAAGTGAAAATTCTAAAATATGTTCAATTATAAGTTTTAGTACAATTGTCTATATTTCAACTTATTCTTTACTTTGCATGTGGAATCATCCATCTCTCCTGTTACATTTCATTACTTATGACTTAATGATTTATCCAAAATAGTTTAGAAAACTTCATTTTAACTGGAGTTTAGTGAAGCGGAAAATCCAAAGGGGACACAATTTTAGTTTTTTCTTTTAGATTGTTTTAGGATTTTTGAAAGTTTTAGAGAGAGACCCTGAAAACCTCTAGGGCATGGAAAACTATCTTTGAAAATTTAACTTATAAAACTATGCCAAACATCAATTTTTTGCAGAATTTCTACTTAAAACTTATTCTTGCACCCTCTTGGATAGGCAACTTGCCTTACTCATTTATCATTTATTCTCAACATGGCAAAACTCTATGGACATTGATTTGATTCATATGAAAGTGATAACATAACTGTAAGGTCTTTGGACTGGAATGAGTTTAGAATCCATTAATTAAAAAGGGTAAATGACTTGCAGAGTGCACTATGCACTCAAAGGATTCTAAAGCCCCGAAATTAAAAAGGGGTTGCTACTCGTGTGTAAAATTTCGGTTCCCTCAGCCAATCTATAAGAATCCATTAATTAAAAAGGGAAAATGACTTGTAGAGTGCACTCTGCACTAAATCGATTCTAAAGTCCCGAAATAAAAAAAAAGGAGTCTTCCTCTTGTGTAAACTTCCGGTTCCCTTAAGCAATCTATAAAGACTATTCACAACTTGTGTTACAAGCATTTAAAGATAAAACGTTTTCGGCGTGTGTCAAAACGTTGGTTGACATAAGGAATTTAAGAAAACTCCATGAAACACTTTGACCTTTTTTTTTCTTTTTCTGTAGCTTGTTATTTTATTTTATTCCTATTAAGAAAATCTTGAAAAGCTTACTACATATGAAATTCCCCTCATGCCTTTAAATAACTATGCATCCAGAGAATACAGAGGCACTCCATTGGTCTGGTGTCTACGTGCATATAGTTATGTGCATTATAGAAGGTTCACTAAATCTAAAAGATGTATTCCATGCATTGAACATAGACATTCATCTGCTTACAAATTGGATGAAGGTAAGCAACTCTAACATCTTTGCTCTCTTGGTTCTATTTTTAATACCACCAGTGATTTTTAAGTTTAGTTTTTCATAATGAACATTTTTCAATTTTAATGCCTAGTAACCAAAGTGACATTGATAAAGTTTCTTCTCGTAGCAAATGTTGGGATTAATTTCAAAAAATTGCTTCTCGCCCCTTTCTTTCAAACAAATTTTAATCCTTTATCCATTTTGGTTTCCTTAAATACAATTGTTTCTTGATTGCAGAATTCTATATTTTCCATTTCTTAGCTTCCTTTAATCTCTAGAATATTCTGGATTTTTACTGTTAAAGTGTAAATTCCACCTTAAGAACCAAGTATATTCTGGATTTTAATTCTTGCTTTTATCAAGCCCTTCTAGGTATAAGGGATTGGGTAAAAAGTTGAGGTAAATGTAGCAAAAGTTGTTTTTCGAGAAACAACTACATTGAGAATTTTGAAAGAGTGGTTCTATGTAAAAGCCTCCCTTGGGTAAGTAGCTGGGGGTAATTGTTGGAAAAGTTGTTTCTAAGAATCAACAATATTGGGAATTATGAAAGTGATTCCATGTAAAAACAAACCCATCTTGTAGTTTTGAGACACTACCCTATTATTTGGTTTGTAAGAGATACCAGTATTTGTAGATTAGAATTTAGCTGAAGTCATCTAGCAGTTGCCTTGGTATGAGCTAATTTTGACAGAAATTCTGGGAAAAAAACATGTTTAAAAAGTTGAAGTTGATTATGTTAGGTTCATTTATCACATACTCCAATTGCACTACAATTCTGAAGATATTATAACTTGAGAAAGTTGAACGTTTGAGTAGAATTCTTAGTGTTGTTCAGCAATAAGTAGAAGATATCTAAATGAATGATAAAAGTAAAGTCTTGAACAGTAACCATCATTGAAAAGCAACACAACTAATAAACCAGTGGATCATGAAGAAGACAAGCGGAGAAGCACGGTGGGTTGAATAGACGACGGAATGAGCAGTGGTTTACCAAAGGACTCTAGGGGAGAACGCCTTACGGCATAAAAAATACCATGCAAGCATAAATGGGAATACTATTCGGTCAGATACTCCTTTTTTAGGATGGAAAGAAAGGGAAAAATAGGGTTGATAAAGAGATGCCCAATCCAATTTTTGGACCATGCGCCTACAAACGATGTCTAAAGTCAGAAGTGAAAAGGTTTAGATTAAATTCATTCATTCTTCCTACTAAAGGTTAATAGCAATGGTATATTGAACCCATTTGATCTAATAAGTTCTAGTAGTAGGTCCTAGGGAAGTTCTGAGGATTCCTGAGTGGGAATACCCATATTAAAAAAATAGGAACATCAAGAAAAATGTAGCTCAAAAACGTTTTTCTTTTTCTGATGATGATGGTGGTGGAATCCCGCCCATAAGTATAATATTAAAATATTGCTCACTCATTGGGCACACAAAATATAGAATTGGTTTGCTTAGTGATAACTCAATGGCCAACTCACAAGTTCCCAATGAGTCAAATCACAGACTTGATGCTAGCTAGCAATAGGAACTCAAATCATTTTACTTTGTTTTCCCATTATGATGGTGGAATCCCACCCCTTCTAGAGAACATTTCAATATTTCTCACTCCTAGGGAAATGAAACTACATAAGCAAGTTGCATAGATATAAACACCTACTCGAAGAGTCAACTCACAAGTTGCTACGATCTTTTACTTAAATTGTAAATGTACATCACCAAATTTCATTAATCTTACAAAAATGTAGCACAAAACTTAAATCACTAAATACACTTGTAACTTAGCTTGAGCTAAAAACTAAAACACTTCCTAAAACATGTCCAAATGTCAATACCTCCCCTTTCAAAATAACAATACAACCTAAATGATATCTTAATAATGTCAATACCTCCCCTTCCAAAATAGCAATACAACTTAATGTTATCTTAATAATTCAATACATTACCAAAAGAGAGCATAAACATGCTTAAGCTCATTCCAAATTAACAAAGAACCTCAAGTTCGATTGTTCAAGTATAGTGAGAAATTAACCAATACGATAAATATATTGAAAAAGCTACACCTAGACCATGTAAAATTTTAAAAAATAGTAATTTTATGTCACTCTCCATTGCCCCAAAAATTGATTTTAAACTATTTCCACTTTCCCAATGTATGATAACTTAAAAAGTTACAATTACCAACCTAGGAATTCAAAAAAAGGCCCAATGTAAAGTGAATTAAAAAGTTACAATTACCCACATAAGAATTTTAAAAAGATGATTTTACAAATGACTCGTAATGTTACAATTAAGATGTTACAATTACCAAAGTAGGGAATTACAATTACTTTGTCTGCAAATTTTTTTAATCCCAACCAACCAACATAGCAACACAACCATTTGAGAGCCCTCCTCAACACACAAGGTAACATCACTCATAACGAGCGAGTAATTCAAGGACCTTAGAATTAATGAGGAAAGAAACTCTAAGCACGTGATGGAGCTATAATAAAATAGTGTCTAGAATATTTCCAATCTATTTTACATGCAAACAACCAAGTAGAGCTGGAAACCCACACAGTGTTAGTTCACTGTTAGGCTAAAATTTACCCAAATTATCTATATTTCCAACCACCCTTTCTAAGTTTTGTGCAGAAACACTTATTTGGCTTCGCTTTTTGTTATTGGAGAAGAGATGGAGTCTACCTCTTGTGTTGTAGAATGCATTGGAGTCCCCAACTATGGAAACTCATTGGTTGTTGACTTCCCTATGCCTTAATTGCTATTAGGATTTACTAGAATATAGGCATGAATTCCCTAGATTCCACATGAAAATGTTGTGTCATCTTAACTCAAGAAGGAGGAAAAGGAAGTGCATTTTCACAGAATATACCCTGTTGTTTTAACTCCACTTAGAACACATGCATACAAGACATTCAAGAAAATCAAAACTCATTCTTCACTGAGGGTTTTACTTACCAGGGCCTATCTTGTGTGAAGAACTCAGGTTGCAGAGGGGTATTTGTGGACCATAAATAGTTTGAAACTTAGATCTGCAAGGAACAGAGTGAGAAGATACATAAACTCAGACAAAGTTCTTCCCATAACTTGAAAAACAAGATCCCTCCATTAATGAGACACCCACATCCATTCCTGGACAAGATAATTAACAAATATATTTATATTCAAGAATGCCAAAAGAAATTGACATGGAGTAAATTCTACGTATAAAAGTGTATTAAGAGAACTAAGGCCTATTCTATGAAAGTAAACTAATTTGGAAATTCAGAAGTCATTGTCGCTGTATAGAAACTTGAAATACCCTTTAAATAATTAGGAAATAAAATATTAAAACAAGAAAAAGCATAAACCAACATTTTTATTTACCTGTTTAATTTCAAAACAAAAAATTCTTCAAAGAAAACGCATTGTAGATGTGAATATCAAGATTAACCATCAATGGAAACAAGGTCACCCTGAAAATAGATACCGCCAATAAGAGTTTAGCAACAACTTACAAAATTGCTAGTATATAGATAGACCATGGCAAACAAGTCACTATCTGGATACATGATCCAATACCACCTTATAATATGATGTTCTGTTCGAAGTAAAGATTCAATATCTGAAATACAACAAAAGTAGAGGGAATTGTTGAAGCAGGTTGTGAATAGGTATTTTCTTTTCAATTTTGAATACGCCTCCTTGGCTTCCTACTAAAACTGAAGAGATTGCAGGATTCGATGCTTAAATCCACAGTTGCAAATAGTGACATGAAAAATGCATCCTCCTCTACACAAGTTATATGCCTCATAGCCAATTGCACCATAGGCTTGCTGCTGAACCCTACTATTGATTCAAGGGTTTTGAATTATTCTAAGCTATATGAGAATGGCGGTTTAGTGGCCAGGCCACTTGGATGAGCACTTCAAAGCTGGAACTTTCTACTGCATTTGGCATTTACATAACAATTTTTTCCTAGTGGAAGAACCGGATTTTTTAATAAGGTTGCTAACCATGAATGGATACCTTGTTCCTTCTATAAGGTCTAACTTGATTCAAAGAGAGTAGGAACAATGTACTAGATGCTGATCTACACTCCAAATGCATTCATAGACAATGTTGGGCTCAAATTGAAAATGCTCAAAAGTTTAAATGCATCAATTGCACAATATACTTCTAATATTAAATAATTGCTTTCTTTTTTAGATATGCCTCTGCACTCAATCAATTGATTATGACTAGTGAAAATAGTCAATTGTAATGATTACCTGACTATAAAACTCCACATGACCCGAAATTTACAAATACAAATGGAAAATCGGTTTAGCATGACAACAGGGTGGCCCTTATCTGATGTATCTTGAATCCAAATACATGGCAGGGTAATAGTCCCTTCAGGTTTTCCCCACACACCCCATTATCAGAAATCTTAGCATAAAAGTGTCAATAATACAACTTGAGAACATAATAATAATTTTAATTGTTATCAACATGACAAGAATCTGTAGTTTAGGATGCACGACATTTTACTTTCTGTTTCCCTATCCTTGACAACACATGTTTGTAATGTATATAAACTATAGATTTGCATATTGGATATAGTCCATGGTAGTTCACAATATGCATTCAAAGTATGATTATGGATATTTGCATCCTCAAAGCAAAAATTAATCTCACCGAATAGGAGGGAAAATGTAGCGATACAGATGAATCACTCATGTCAGTGTTATTTGATGCACAAAGCATAGCAAGTACAAAGATTAAAGGAATAACACATACAAACACAAGCTCTATGAAATGTAATTGCATAGCAAGTACAAAGATTAAAGGAATAACACATACAAACACAAGCTCTATGAAATGAAATTGTGTGTATTCAATACAATAGCTAAAACTTCTAGTTATTATACAAATTCTTTCACAAATTGTACAGTCGATGCTTTCCACTCTCACTAACAATTGTTCATTATCTGATAAGTATGAGGAGATGAGAAGAGCAAATTTTTCTCAGCAGCTTATTGGTCACTGAGAATCTATCCATAACAGCAATAATTTGACGCCTATAAAGGACCTAATCTCTTCAGCAAAACAACGGGTTTCTCTATGAGTGCAATGCCAAAATCTATACAAATTTTCGAATAACAAAAAAATCGAGCTGGGTGATCATGTCTAGACTCAAAAGAGGGCTGGAATCCTTCAAATGTTCTAAAAGAGTGGAGAAGATAAAACCAGGCATTGACATAAATGTGAACTTTAAAGGACATCTAGGCACTATTTATTCTTACCTCCAAACAACTATATATCAAACTTCAAATTCATAATTAATCTTACCTACAAGGCTACAAATTTAATCATTATAAGGTCTCAATTAAAGAATCAAAAACTTGTATCATTTTCCCTGCAGGAATGGGTTGCCGATCCACTATATTCAACAACGCTTATGGAAGTAAATGAAGCTAGCTATATCCCACACTTACCTGGGATACTTCGGACCCATTTTCAGGTTATTTTCTTTAAAACATTTTTTTGAGTGGAGAATTGATGGTTTAAAAGTCCAGTCAAACAATAGCATCCACCGAACAAATTCCCATGAATTCCACTCTAGGTCCTTCCTCAACTCAGTTACATTTCTTGAATAGGATATAGAGAATTTTCACGTTGTAGAAATGACACTCATAAAATATATGATCTTGAATGCGTGATAAGAAAATTATTGAGTTCGTGTTCCCTGACATCATTTTTGAACTAAAGTACAATGCCAATATGCTGCGATCACAAAAAAGTTCATTTAGATTGATATCCAAAGCAAAGGAGATGGTTGTTATAAAAATCTTAGACAATGTTTCTTTGCTACTACCCTGAAGCTGCCTCCAAAGGTATTGAAACTCAAACGATTTGAAGTTGTCTGGCCTTAATGCTCAATGCAATCTTATAAACTTAAACGATTTCTGGGAAATTTTATCCTTGGAATTCTCAATTTTAGTCGTTAATTTCTGGTTAGTTCATTTATAAAATCCACTTTCATTCCCTATTTGTAGGCTGCTTATAAATGGATTTGTTCAGGCTTGCTAAAACTTGATTTCGTGGCTTTTTTTTCTCTATGATATTCCTAAATTGGGAACTTCTTTACTCTAAGAAACCCCCCGAAAATTACATAAAAAGAGAATTCAGCAATAATTTTAAGGAAAATAGTTACAAGAGACATAAATATCACATTCACTAAGCCATTTATAGGCTCGAATGGGGAGGTTATTGATCATGCTTACGAGATCTTGTTCTTGAGAGACGGTTGATTGAGAAAAAGTAGAGTCCCTAGCATAACATTATTCCTTACAGTAAACCAGTTACAGTTCTGTGTTGTCTTAGCTAGCCCAACTCCCCTGCTGCTGTTGAGGACCTCTGCTCTTCAATTATAGCTCTACTGCACAAAAATCTACCCCTAAGTAAGGACTGCAAAGAAGAACAAATACTATTCTTAGTAATATTGAAACAAAATCAATTCTTAGTAATAAAAAATGTAGAAATGACATGTGTCAGTTCCTAAACATAAATATTAAGACCCTTCTGAATGCAAAATAAGCTACTCACACTTAATAGCTGCACATACAAGACATTAGTTCCATCCTAGAGCATAGATCGGCTGCTGCCAATGTCATGACTCATAATTTCAAACCAAACTAAATTTTTACATGATTTTCTCTATAAACAGGGTCATCATCGAGGTGCATCAATGCATTTGTTTACTTCCAAACAAGACCACTAGTGGTTTTCTATTTTACCAGCAAGTGACAAAATGGTGCAACTTCTTTTAAATTCAAATTACTATAGAACATAAGAGTGTGAAAAGGAATTTTAATTGAACAAATGGATACATATCATAAATTCATACTCTCCAATAGTGGAGATGTTGTAGATATCATCATGCTATTCGAAAACACAGATCTTCCTAATAAAATAAATGGTCACATTTAAAAGTCTCAAATAGTGGAGATGTTGAGATCTCATCATGCTAAACCAAAACACAGATCTTCCTTCTTCCTGTTTTGTCGCAGCCTAGCTCTATGTCAAAATCACTTAATCTAAGAGTAAATACTATTGAAACTCGAAAGCCTCAATAACTTGAGGTTGATTCTTGATATAATATGCCCTCAAGTATTACGCTGTTAATAAAAGAAATCCGACTGCTCCAGTTTCACATGCATAAAATTGTACTGGGTGTGCTAAGCTTCCTAGCAGAAGAAAGGATTACAAGACTGTATAGATGTAATAAATATTCAAGAATATGAGAGCATGTTAGACCAAAAAGGAATACACAAATATTCCATCAAGAGAGCAGTTTACACTGAAACGAAATAGAATAGAGATGAAAAGCTCGAACAAAAAGACAAAAGAGGATAGCTAAAACAAAATCCCCTGTAATCTAGGGCTTAAAGATCAGAAAAACACAAGGGTTAACTAAGATTAGGCTTATGTTTTGATGGTTTCTTCGAGTCTTGGTTCGGCTTTGAATCCAACAAGATTTTGAGAGAAAGAACTTGCTGAATCGCTTGTGATTTATTCCAGAAAGGTCGACGCATTCCTATTTTGGTTGAAAAAGAAATATCAGAATGTGTGTGTGTGTTTGCAGAGTAAGTAGATTCAGCGAAAGCAATGGAGTAAATGAGCATGAGGAATATTGTGTACAAACCCTTCTCTTTCAAGTAGCGATGAAAATCTTCTCTCATAAGTTGGACGATATCCTCGTCTGTTAGCTCTTCACTTCCATTAAAATAATTGGGCAGAAGATATGACAACACCCAGACAAGCCTACAAGATTGACACTAACAACAAATTTGCAATAGAAATTAAATTGCACAGAATGAAAAACAAAGTACCTATGTTTTTTTAGTTCTTTGACTCTTTGAATCAAAATTCCTGCAACTAGAAGCAATGCAACTTCTCTGTGCAAACCCACGCAAACTAAATGTGACCAGTAAACGCCATTTATGCAGCAGGGAGGGGCGGTCACCATGACAACATGTTTAACCACCTCCTCCATGAATAGCAAGCTATCCAATAAATTCAGAATAAATGCCAAACCGAGAAAAAAACACTGCTCTTTCACAGGACGGGCTCTCCAGATATCACCCACGGCACTCCAGAATCGCCAGACAACTGTGGTTTTGACAAACTCAACAGTCACGGAAAATCCCATGAACAATGCTCATCCGTAAACACTGAAACTTGCAGGAGAAATTGGAGGATAGTGAAATCGAAGGACAGAGCAGGGCAATGACTAGAAACCTTTACCTCCAAAACATCCGTAAAACTTGAAAACACGTGGAGGACGAGCGGATCATGAAGGAGACACGCGGGGATGGGGGTTAAGTTCCAGGACCATCGGATCGTGAAAAGGACATGCGGAGAACCACCAGATCGCGAAGAGGACACGCGAAGGAGCACGGTTGGTCGAATAGACGACAAAATGAATAGTGTTTTTCCAAACATGTTTGGAGAAAAACGCCTTACGGCGTAAAAATATAAATTTAAATTTCTGTAGTGAAAAAAACGAGTGCATTATTAAAATGCTTGTAATAAAGCATAACAACCTTTAGAAAATATAAATTGAAATGGCTTACACCGCGCTTGTGCTTGAGGATGTAGGATAGGAACCGTATTCCCTTGGTTCTGCATCAATAAATGCCTGCAATAAACAATAAAAACATTGACCAATAAATTTAGTATCGGTTACACAGTGTTTGAGGTTGTAGAGTTCAGAATGGTTGAAAAATAATGGCGCCAACTTTTTTATTGGAAACTTTGTTTAATTGTTCGCTTTTCTATCTTTGTTTTCTTTTTAGAAAGGTTGTATTTTAAATAGAATCTTGTGTAGTTTTTATTCTTGGTTTTTTTTATTTGTTTTCTTTATTATAATTGCTTAGTATTTTTGGTTTTTTTTATAAATATGTTTTAATAATTTGATTTTGGCTTTTTGGTTTTTAGTTTTTTTTTCATTTGTTTGTTTGTGTGTTTTATTTAAGAGATATGATTTTTTATATTTATATTATCATATTAGTTTTAGAATATATAAAAATTATGTTATGAAGAATTTTGTGTGGTGTTAAGTAGAGTTTAGTATAAGAAGTGACTTAATTCGTTATCATCTATTGTAATTAACTTATTATATTTTTTTCATTAATTATATATATATATTTTATGGAAAAATTTGGTTAACGATAACCTTGGGAAATGCTTTATGGTGATCCAAGCCATGTTGCATAAATATTTGTTTACAATTCAAACCGTAAGTCTCCCACCCCAACATGTTCAAAGTTTTGAGACCTGTGCCTATTGCTCACAACCTCCTACCCTCATTCATATTCCCACCTAGAGACCAAAGATACCCTTGAGAGATCATGTGTGGTACTTTTATCTATTGTTTGACACTTTAAATGCCCAAAATATTCATTTATTGTCTAGAACCCAAATTTTATATCTTAACCATGTCAAAGGCCCTAATACCCATACCTAGTACTAAAAAACTACTAATGCTAGACATATCTCAAATGGAGAGAAAATATGCCCTTTGAAGGTCATGTGTGATGCTTTAAGACATTATTATTGGCCTTGCATTCCTAGATCATTCCTTTAGGGTGTAAGGCCTATGTTTCCACCCCCAACTATCTCTAGGACATGAGAGACATACCAAGTGTTATCCTTGATGTATCCACTCTTATACTCCTACTTATAGTCCAAGAAAAACCTTTGGAATTCCTTTGTGGTGGTTTTTATCGAGAGAAACTTCCTATGGCTTGGGGTGTACCACAATAGATAGCTAGACATGAGAAATCAATCATTTCCCAATATGTAAGAGAAACCAAACATCTAACACTAAGGGACCTAGAATCATACCTTATTCTGGATGGTTGAAGTACATCTTCATTGAGATTTTTTCAATCCTACTTGCGCTTACAATTTTCTCTTAACAATAGCAAACAAGACAAGCATGCTATATAATATGGTGTTAGATCTACTCTAGCATATATAATCAACAATGTGTAAGCAATTAAACATATCCATGGATTCAGTATTTACATTCAATTTCGCATTATTGGACAGGAAAAGATATTTCTATTAATCAAATCAGAGATTACACAAGTGACAACCTTTGTCAGCACATCTACAAACCGGAGAAACCAAGTCCTCCACCTGGGCCTCCACCATCTCAATCCTCCATCTCTCGATAGCAAGCTGACAAGAAAAAGAAAGCTTGGGAAGAACACAAAGTGCTCCAAATGGACAAAGGGATGCAGACTCAAGTATATGCAAACTACGACAACAATGGACTATAGTTTCGTTGCTCTTTAATTCATCCTCCTCAATGTACCCAAGGGGTTCCTTATATAGCATTCCAAAGGGTAATGGAAGGTCGAATCCAAGCGATCTCAAGGCATATGGAAGGACAAGAGTCAGGATCTTATGACTCATCCAAGGAAAAAATCTAAAATTGTTTGGCTTTATGCATACATCCCGATGTACGCAGGTTTGAGGTCAAAAGTCGTGTGTACACACGAGTATGGGTTTAAAAGTCGCATACAACAATAAACAAGGGTTTTTCGGGATGAACTTGGAAACATCAGAGTATAATACCAATCAATGGGTTCTAAAGAGTCTACAGAGGGACAGGGAAGGCCATAAATATGTGATCAAGCATGTGTGGTAAAATCATCTATAACAGATGCCCCCTAATGTGTGAGGTCAGAGGGGTAACATGATGGCCAAAATACATTATAAAATCCATCCCGGAAGTGGAATGACGAAGAACCTGGTGGAAGAACCAGCCATTCATCAGTATAGAACAATAATCAATCTCTGCATATGACTGCAAATATATATATCGATCCCAGATACATAAGAGTACACTGGCCATGAATAGACATGATATACAAAATGTGACCTATGTGGTCATTGCCACGTACAATATATAATAGATCAGAATCTCCATGATGAAGATATACAATGGATCAGTATCTCCATAGAAGATAAAGATATACAATGGATCAAGATCTCCATAAGGGTTGAAGATATCTGACATACACTAGAATCAAATCATGAGAGATGGAATTTAATGAACACTGGCACGATCAAAGAGGTAGAATATGTGGAATGCCACCAAGCTAGAAGGTCTTCTACACAAACCACTACGAGTACATGTCCTACTATGCAAATAGAGGTGTCGAGGTCAAACATAGTAGTCCATCATCTAATTATTGGTCATTGATGTATATCGTTAATAGACGCGAGATCACCCACTGATAATGAAAATGGGAATCAAGGTACAAAGTGCAATCTAAGAAGTGTGAATAGATGTGCTGAGGTTGAACACTTGGAAGAATCCATCGATCAGGAAACATTGATGTATTCCCAAAACTATTGATGGGGAGAGAACCTACAACTGATGACTGTAAGTCTCAAGGCACTAAAATGACTCTATAATCCTATTCTAGAATAAATGATCTGATTTCGATGGAATGGAATCCACTGGAAGGAGGGAATTAAGGCATCCCCCATAAATCAACACGAGGTACTCAGCAACACTCTATAATGTGGAAGAAATCAACGAACAAGATGTGCACGAACCAGTAACAGTACCAAGAACACGGGGGCTTCATTTGTTGACCAATATCCTATCACGTTAGTTCATATTGTGGGTTTTAAAATTATCAAAAATTGAACCAATATATTGCAGGTATTGGGGGGGTGAGGGGTTTACGATGGGGGTGCGTAGGGTGGTTTATAAGGATTGAGGTATAAAAAGGGGTGGGGAGGAGGTTTTAAGTATTGGGAGGGGGTTTCAACAAAAAGAGTTTGAGCCAATATCTCTTGAAATTAAGGGTATTCTTTAATATCCCACGATTGCACGTGATATGTGAGAGGTTCACTAAGTGAAGTCCCCGTGACCAAGAATGGCCGACATGCAAAGTCAAGATAACTAAGGAATGGATGACTCAAGCTTCAACTTCCTTTGAACAAGAGCATAAAGGAAAATGGTGACTGAAGGTAGGCAACATGGACTCGATATGCAAACTCGGACATCTATGTGACACAAGAGGCATCAACAGAGGCTCCATAGGGATTGGAAGCTTAACCAGTCGGTGGAGATAAACTCAGAGAAACAAGTACAACTCCTAAAGTAATACTAAGAACCCAACCAACAAATGTGATATGCAGTGCTCTGTTTGAAGAAGGAACGACTCGACTACTGCCAAAGATAACATCTTTTCCTATTCGACTTTTTGATTTTTTTGGACTTTTTCAGATATTTTGAAAAGCTTGAAAAAGAATAAAAGTGCTTTATAGTACAAATCTAGGAGGAGACGAGTGTCAGGGACAGGAAAGATAGTTCCAAGCAGTGGAACATACCTATGCTCAATGCAGGGAAACATGTGCAGGATAACGACACTCGGGGAAAGGTATCCTCCGGGTAAAGGGCTGATGAAGCTACAAAGGATATATAAAGAGGCTCTTCTTGGCTAGACATGAGACAAGCTCGAGTTATATGGCTCATAACTCAAAGTCAGGGAGCTGGCATAAACCTCAAGAAGAAGTGTAAAACTCATGAAAATGCAATTACAACTTGATATATACAAGGGAGTCATGGGGAAATGGCCAGCATAAAGTTCAAGATGAGTATGAAGCTCTTTCTCAAGGACATGGCAGGACTAAAAGAGGATTCCCAGAACCTAAAGGAGGCATCTCAGCATGGGAAGCAAATGTAATATAGGATCTAGCTAGGGTTCCCATGTATGGGGAATCTCTACCATTCACACAATGCCACTTCTAACAGCAGAAAGAAGGTTTTGTGACATCATGGAATGGGTTCATACCTAAGGTTAAGATGAAACAGTCATAAGGTCATGAAAAATGCAGGAGGATGTGAAATCCTAACCTATATTCCAGTTTAGACATGATACCTATAATGGGCACGAACAGGTCAAAGACTCTGGAGAGAGTGTACAAAAAATGACCCTACATGAAAATAATATAAGTCCAAAAATAGCTGGAAATAGTCAGTAAAGAGTCCAAACTATAGGGTATATTGAGGATTATCCATGGCAACTGGATTGAAAGGAAATAGTGCAGTGGACGATGGGCCATAAGAAGAAATGTAAGGTGTAGACCCAATGTTCATGCATCCACCACCACCCCCATGAGGGTGACCACTGGTGTAAAGACAGATCAAAGGGAACGAAAATCCTCCACAAATGGAGTAGACGATGGAATATGACCATTCCCAAATCCATAGACATGGTAAGGGGTTGTGATGACCCCAAGTCCAACACCAGGTTCTGTATTAGGACTAAGGACGTGTCATGCATGCTAAAAATAAAAGGATTCAAACTCAAGAGAACATGAATATACTCAAATAACTGCTATCCCAAAGGTCAACTCGCGCACAAAGAGCACACTCCTAAGAAAATATACAACCAAAATGCAAGAAAGACAAGGGGAGGATAAGTGAGCTACCAAATGCATCATGTATGTCTCTGAAATATGATCTTGGAAATCTCTCTGGTGCTCACAGAAAGTGACCAGGGGTCATCCCAATCACAATCACTTGCACAGCCTCGTGCTTAACTCCCGTGTAAGAGGAACGTCCTGAGAAACACTAATTATATCAAGGGTTTCACACTCTCACCTGGACAGACACCTAATTGTTTTGTTTAGTGGTCTTCGAGAATTTACTCACAATGAACTATTCCAAGACCCTAAAACTTATTCTTGTTGATGCACCCTAGAAAAGAAAAGAGTGTAATTCATTTTATTAAGCGTTGATTTTTGTTGGCTGTGATTACTCAAAGGGAAATTGTCATACAACTAATGAAGTTATGACACAACAGTGAAGTAAAAATGCACACTTAACAAGCAATGCAAAATGCAATCTTGTCGAATGAAAAACGGGGTATGCCACTACATGAGATGCATATTTTTTCCTTTCAAAATGTTAATGCAATCCTTCCTATATGAAATCCTAAATACAACTCTCATCTGAGCAATCAAATGCAAGTACCTCCTCAAATCCATATCTAAGATGCAACTAAGAGTGCAACTATTTTGTATTTTACAATATAAAAGAATGAAAAATGCAATAAAATACATTTAAAACTCTCAGTCTCTGCAGCAAGTACAATCCCAGCAAGAAACCAAGACAAAAAGAGTAATGCACTAATGGAAAAACAAAGATAAATGACTAAAAATACTTTCAAATAAATATCAATGAAAAATCGGTCTTTGGTCACAATAGAAGCGGTCAACAAACAACATCAAAACCCAACAGGACCTAGCCACACTCACAACCCAACCAAGAACTTCTCACATCAAAAAATCAACCAAAAGGGAGGATGTACGCGACTATTTAAAGAACATTAGCATATGTATGCGACTAGGTAAGGAAAACCCGCGTATGTACTTGAACTTTCAGCTAAAACCCGTGTATACAGAGAATCTAATGGTAAAAAGAAGGCCAAGGATCAAACCACCACCGCCTCAATCGTCCATATCTCAATTGCAATCTCACAAGAAAAGGAAAGCTTGGAAAGAACACAAAGTGCTCTAAAGGGACAAAGGGATGCAGACTCAAGTATATGCAAACTATGGTAACAATGGACTATAGTTTCATTGCTCTTCAATTCCTCCTCCACAATGTATCCAAAGAGTTCCTTATATAGTGTTCCAAAGGGGTAATGGAGGGTAAAATCCAAGCGATCTGAAGGCCTATGGAAGACCAAGAGTCAGGATATTCGGACTCATCCAAGGAAAAAATCCAAAATTGTTTGGGTTTATGCACACATCGTGATGTACGCGGGTTTGAGGTCAAAAGTCGCGTGTACACGTGAGTGTGGGTTTAAAAGTCATGTACAACAATAAACATGGGTTTTTAGGGATGAACTTGGAAACATCAAAGTATAATATCAGTCCATGGGGTTTAAAGAGTCTACAGAGGGATAGGGAAAGACATAAATATGTGATCAACCATGTGTGGTAAAATCAGCTATAATAGTGGTTTAAGGAATTTGATTGAGCTTGGATGCCTAGAAGCTGTCATTAGGGACTAAGGTTGGTGCTTCCTCCCTTGACAGTGTCAAGGCCCTCAAAATATTATATAATTCTTAAAAATATCATGAAGATGATGGCATCATTTATATTAGGCCAAGGATGTCCTAGCATATACAAGTGTGTTTCATTAAAATATTGTTCGTGGACCTGGATTCCTCGAAGCTTCCTTTAGGTTGTAAGGAACATGATTCCTTCCTTGATCATGTATAGAGACTAAATACCCATAATCACTAGTCAAAATGATCTAATGGCATAGACATCCCTAGTCAAGAAATAAAGATACCATCAAGAATTCATTTGTGTATGTTCAAGTTGTCCATCATGCCATGTATTTTTAAAAGAATTATTTAGGGATTAAGGACCAATTTTCCTCTCTCAAGTATGTCCGTGACTCCCAAGATCCATACCAAGTTTTTAAAACATTATAATGGATTTTTTTATTATCTCATATTAGGTCAAAAGGAAGCTCTTAGGAGCTCATGTGTGGTGGTTGTATGCGTTGTTCTTATCCCAAGATGCTTGAAAGTTTCCTTTAAGTCCTAAGTCCCACTCTTTTTCCCCCAACCATATCCAAAGGATTAACACCTATACTTAGTCCTAAAATTTTCCTTGTGTCACAAAAAACCCTACTTAAGGGACAAATATATCGTAGAAAGGTCCAATGTACATTTTCAACATGTCATTCTTGGATATCAATACTTAGAATCTTCATTTAGATCTTAAGGCTAAGGTTTCCTTCCATAACCATATCAAAGGTCCCAAGGCCCATGTCTAGTTTTGTTTAGGCCTCAAGACCTACACATAGTTATAAAAAAATCATAATGTTGTTATTATTCCTATCTAAAGCTAGAGAATCCCCTTGGAAGGTCATTTTTGTTTTTTCAAGGAATTATTATTGGACTTGGAAGAAAAAACATTCCTTTAAATCCAAAGCCGAGGTTTCCTCCCTTCTCCATATTGAAGACCTTGTGAACCAAATCCTGTGTTCAAAAAATTGTAATGGTATCCACGTTGCCAATTTAAGCCCAAATATCCCCTAGAGAGGGCATGTGTTTTGGTATAAGTAATAGTTATTGGGACTAGATTACATTAATATTATGTTATTGCATAAGGATTAGCAATTACCTACCAATCATGTCTAAGGCCTTGAGGCACCATACTCCAACCACATAACTCCATAATATTTCCAATGTTTCCATTTAGAGGCCAATGATATGCTCGAAATGTTGGTGTGTTGTTGATAGAAACATTATTATTTAACCTAGATGAAAATAACTTTCCTTTAGGGAATAATGCCTAGGTCTCCTTCCTCAACCATGATCAAGGCATGGAGACCCTTACCTAGTATCCAAAATCTTCTAATGGAATTAGTATCCCCACTCAAAGGAAAGGATAACCCTAAGAGTTATTGGGTGGTGGTTTTATGTATTGTTATGGACATGGGTACTCATAATATATTTTGAGAGTTGTGTCCCATAGTTTCTCCCCAAACCATGTCAAATTCCTTAAAAATAATACCTACTACTCAAAATATTCCAATAGATTTCTAATCCCCACTTAGAAGATAATTATACCCTCAAGAGATGCTATATTGTAGCTTGAGTTGTCACTCTAGGCCATAGATACCTAGAAGATTCCTTTATGGCCTAAGTTTTGGGATTCCCCCGGTGAGCTTGTTCTATGTTCAAAAACCCATACCTAGTGTTGAACAACTTCTTAATGTCATCAATATACCACTAAACGTTAAGTGTATCTTTCATAAGTCATTTGAGTGGTTTGAGGCATTGTTGTTGGCCCTTTATGCATAGAAGTTTCCTTTAGAGTCCATGTGCATAATCCCAAGACCAATATATATTGTTCAAATCTTTCTAATGTAACTAATATCTGACTAAGAGGAAAAGGATTCTGTAAGTAGGTCATGTATGGTTATTCAAGCTATTATTTTTGGACTTAGGTGTATATAATATTCCTTTATGGACTAAGGCCAAAGATTCCTCCTTTCACCATGTCAAATTGATCGATACAAATGTTTATTTCTCAAATCGTCCTAATGGAAATTGTATCCCCCTCATATGTCAAGGATATTCTGAAGAGGTCCTATATTCAAATTTGAAGTGTCTTTCTGTACCATAGATTCCTAGACACTTCATTTAGTACAAAAATTTGGTATTCCTTTCCCAACCATATCCAAGGCCCCAAGACGTATACCTAGTTCTTAAAATATTCCAAAGTCCAACCATATCACTATTGTAAGACAAAGGATCACCTTGAATTGTTAGCATTGGATCCTTAAGATATGCCTTTAGTGACTAAGGCCTTGTTTCCTCCCATAACCATGTAAAATTCTCCTACTCCTATCCTTAATGATCAAAATATCATAATTGTATTAATATCCATGCACATAGGGCTTAAAATTCCCTCATAAGGCCATGTGTAGTGGTTTGAGGTCTTTTTCTTGGCCATAGATGCCTAAAATTTCCTATAAGACTTAAGGTAGAAGTTTCCTTCCTCAACCATGTCCAAGGCCTTGTGACCCTACTTAGAGATCAAATATTCCTAATAACACTAATATCCATTAAGTAATTTAACAAATAATTTATAAATATTATTAAAGATTTATCACTACAATAATTAAATTTCAATTCAAGCCACTGTTATCACCATCTTTAAAATATTAATAAATTAAATTTAATTATCCTTGATGATTTTTTAATAATAATTTTGTAAAATGCATTTATTTAATTGAAGAGACAATAATATAAAAAGTAAACAATTGAAACAACTATTAACCAAAAAAATGTTATATATATGGTATAAAACCTCATAATAAAAATTTTAATTGTTTAGATACTATAAAAGATAAAGACTTGAGGTGGGTTACTTACAAAATAATAATTTTACTTATGGTGCAAACTCTCATAATTACATTTTATTTGTACATGTCAATGTGGCAAAGGACTTATCGCCACTTTATTGTACTATATACCATTTCTCTAATTAACACAAAAAATGTGGCATGGCATTTCCAATAAGATTAACAAATTCTATCACCAAATAATACATGTGGCACTAATATCGCCACATTAACACTACATAATATAAGTGGTGCTAACTTGTGGTGATAAAAGATGGATTTTTCCTAGTAATTAGAACCTTATAATATTGTCAATGTCCATAGAGGCTACACATACTCTTCGGAAGACGTGTGGTGACCTTTGAGATGCCTTTCCTTATCCTATATTCCTAAAATCCTTTTTTAGAGCCCAAGGTAGACGCTTTCTCCCTTCACCATGTCCAATGCATTGGTAGCATACCACTACCTTTGCTAAAAGTCCAACAATGATACTAATTTCCATCAAGAAATTTATAAGAGCAATCATCTCAATTGGTTAATGAAATTTCAATTAATAATAAATTAAAAAGGACTTTTTTTAATTATCTTTAATTATTAAGGATCTTGAGTATTTATTTGTTCAAATAATATTAAAAATGAAAATTTGAATTAAATTATTTGCAAAACGGTTATTCACAAACTTTTGTGCTTGTTCTAGAAAGCCTCATAAAAGAATCATGTGAATTTATTTGTTTAAATAGTGTAAAAATAAATAATTAAATTGTACTCATAAATTAATCTTGATTGTTTATTTAAATGAATAAAAAAAATTTAAACACAATTGAATTAAGTTATTTACAAAATCAATATTTGTGAAGTTATTTGGTTTATGGTGAAAATCCTCATAATAAAATCCTATTGTACATGTCCACGTGACAAATAATAATTTAATACCACTTCATGATACTTCCCAACATGGTATTTCTCTTAAATATACATAATAAAAAATCAATTTCTAATAATATTAACAAACATTAGCACCATCTTAACACCATAAAATATAAGTGGTGTTAATACCACCACATTAACACCATAAAATGTAAGTGGTGCTAATACTATCACCATAACACCACAGAATTGTAATTGGTGCTATTACCACCACATTAACACCATAACATCTAAGTGGTGCTAACATATAGATTTTCTTGCTGTGTCATATGCAATTTGGTATAAATATTGAGGCAGCACTTCATGAAGGAGGATATTGTGTATAAGGAGAGACAATATTGTTGATTAGTTTCAATATTATGAATCTCCAGAACTTCATGATAATGATCAATCTAGAGATATATAATTAATAACAATTTTGGATTCAACAAGAAGAGGGGGAGCATTCATCGCTATATAGTCAAGAAGTTCACATTGGACTACTTCTCTTGGTAGCACAATGTCATCCCAAAATTTGAATTCATATTTTGATTCTGCCACTCACCATTTATGCATGGAAAAAAAAATTATGTTATACCCATTATGTCTTAGAAGCATATCCACAATCTCTTGTCACCGTTCTTGTCGATTTCAACCCACCAAGTCCAATTAGAAATATCAGGATATGGTGGTGGCATCCATCATATCCCATTGTTGTATCGCTCCATCTTAGGCTATTCATATCACACAACCAAATTCTATAAAGGTAAAAATATCTCACAAATAAATACAGTCTATCTAGCATGTCCCATACCTGAACAAATCTTGGATGCGAACAATACAAGAAATGAACACCGTAAGGTTCTTCATCAGTTACTTGTTCCTATGCAGGTATCTCAATTGAGTCAGAATAACATCTGTATTCAACAAGACCATCAATAACCCGGCTTGATTTGCATATGAACAACATAGACCATCGTGAGCACTTAGAATTGGTCTCCCCAACTCCAATTAATTTTGAAATAGATCTATCTTTGCAGCAAGTTTGGAGTTGTCTATCTACATTTTACCTACTTTTTTTGTTTAACCAATACTTTAAGAAATTGCAGAAGGAATCTGCCTAGACACTTACCATTGTGGTAGTCTCATCTGAATTTTCATGCGGCTTCACCTTGGTTTGGAAAATTTTGGTAAAATCATAGGCATATTCAAAATTAAATTTATCACTTATATAAGATTCAAATTTTAAAATGCTAGTTGTACGGAGGAGAGGTAGATGTCATACATACGATTGCCCATATGCATGGATATGATATGGCGACTACCTACTCTATACCAACTGATGTGATGTTGTCATGCTATGAGAGTTTGGAACATGATGGGACAAGGCCCAAACTAAGTTTAAACAAGTTGTTCTATGAAATATAGGAATGTAGGAGGAGAGACGATTTTTCCTTCCTAGCTAAATCGTCGCATATCTAAACAACTCCATTGAAAACTTGTTTTCAAACAAAAACTTGGCTTAAGCAAACGAACAGATCCCAAAAATATAATTCCACAAGTAAAGCCAATCACCAACTAGTGGTAGTAGTGTCAGCGTCCTACAAGATATCCTATATTGGCTAAAACACACAGATTTCACACACTTCACAGGGGCTATAAATATCATGTACACGACCTTTGGGTGTGTGCAAGAAGTTGAGGGTCTCTTTTGGCACGTTAGATGCAATACAAAACTGAAAAAACAGGCATCCATCAACTTGCATGGATATTTTGAGACACTTACACAATGAATCTTGCGATCATTTTAAAACAATAAATGTAGGAAATTGAATGACCTTTCCAAATATATATTTTTTTTCTATTGAAAATGTTGTTAACTATGTAAAGTTAGATCAATTTTAACGGGCACTTTTTATTTTTTGGACAAATTATAGGTATATGTTTTTGTGGGTGCAGCGTCTGAGTGTCTAAATGATGTAATAAACTTACGAAAACCGGTATACGTATAGAGAACATATAGGACTAGTGCACGACTATTTTTCCAATAATAAAAATATTTATTTTTTTTTTTTTTAATTATCTAAGAGATCAAACCTCGAAAACGGTATGTCAATTGTGGGTGCAGCATTTGAATGTCTTAATGCAATTATTTGGAAATGGGTTTTTTATAGCATGTAGAGGTTGGTGTTCTTTAGTGCACCATAGAATTTTTTTTTTAAATTGTTGAGAAATGAAAGAGATATGGACGAAACACTACTAGTGTCTTTTTTGAGTTGAGGAGTGATGACAGAAGATAAATAAGAAAAAAATAGAAAAATTTATGTATTCTTGTTAAAATTTACATATTTAGAATTTGTAAAAAAAACCATATCTGTTTCTAAAATATCATAAAAAATGGATGTGTGCAGCACAATCAGACAAACCACTAAACACGAGCATATTGAAAATATGGATATAATGCTGAATTTGCTATGGTTTATCATACTCCAAGGAACAGGCATGTTGAATCCGAAGAAAAGTACAAAGCCGACACATAGGCATAGGAATTCCATGAAAGCATGGGTGGAGGCTCGACCTTATCATTTGGAGGGAATAGATTTTTGAATTTAAACTAAACGCGCGCGCAATTTAACAAGACAAAATGCGTGTGCGTTATGTAAAACCAAAAAAACATAATTTTTGACATAATGCTTGGGATCATAATGCTTCTATTCTTCAAGTTGGTGTACACTCCACATATAACATAAGGTTTGTAGGTTCATTAATCTAAAATACATCAATTGGTATCACACAAATGATATAGGATGTGTGTGTATACTATTACTACTAGAAGTATTAGTATTAAACTAGTTACTAATTGTACACTATTTGGTGATGGAGAGAGGGATCTGGTACATAATGATGCCTAGGGATTTCCACTAGTGACCTACTAGAACCTCTTCCATGGTCCTAATGACATGCTACAATTTTCCAATGCTTCATGTCTCTAGTATCATGCCAATAGCGGCAACCTTAGCTCCTTCAATGGCGACATCTGATGCTCCCACAGGTGCTTTATATGATACACAAATAATAAATCCCTCTTGTACTGAAAGAATTCATCATCATCATCATCACCTTCCTCATCATCATCATCACCATTGCCATCATCATTATCCTCATCATCATTATCATCATCCTCATCCCCATCGTCATCATCAGCTTCATCATCACCATCATCATCATCATCATCATCAACATGATCATCATCATCACCATCAACATCATGAACATCATCATCACCATCGTCGTCATCATCATCATGAACATCGTCGTCATCACCATCGTTGGCATCATCATCATCCTCCTCATCATCATCATCACCTTCCTCATCATCAACATCACCATCACCATCATTATCATCATCAACATCGCCATGATCATCATTATCATCTTCATCATTATCATCTTCATCATCATCATCTTCACCATCAACACCTTCATCATCACCATCGTCATCATCATCATCATCACCATTGCCATCATTTCCATCATCATCATCATCAACAACAACATTATCACCATTGTCGTCATTGTCATCATCATCACCATCATCATCACCTTCATCATCCTTATCATAATCATCACCATCAACATCATGAACATCATCATCATCATCATCCTCATCATCATCATCATCACCATCATCATCATCACCATCATCTTCATCATCATCATCATCATCACCATCATCATCACCATCATCATCATCATCATCATCATCATCACCATTGCCATCATTGCCACCACCACCATCATCATCATCATCATCACCATCAACATCATGAACATTGTCATCATCATCATCACCATCATCCTCATTATCATCACCATCAACATCATGAACATCATCATCATTCATCATCATCATCATCATGAACATCATCATCATCATCCTCCTCATCATCATCACCTTCATCATCGTCATCATCATCATCATCATCATCATCACCCTAAACATCATGAACATCATCATCCTCATCCTCATCCTCATCCTCATCCTCATCATCATTCATCATCATCATCATCACCTTCATCATCGTCATCGTCATCATCATCAT
>LPNX010392912.1:2822-94045 GCA_001517045.1 Pseudotsuga menziesii | reverse complement strand
TAAATCCACATTTAAGTCCATAGTTTATACCAATATAGTATGGATTGATATAAATCTTAAACAAATCTATCATAGAATTAAAACTTTAACAAAGTTAAATGCATATTAGAGCATAACGTGGGTTTAAAGTTTAAACAAAGTTCAAAGAGTTAATCATTTTATGCAATTCTTAGCCATAAATAAAACTTTATACCTATAAACATAACTCTAGTACTAAGTTTATGCATTTATACACATTTTAGAACTAAAGCTAAACCCGCGGGTTCAAGACTGTGTATTTAATTTTTTTTTTATGATTTACAAATCGCGCACGCGTTTTAGAACTACATAACGCGCACGCAATTTGTAGTTATATAACGCGCACACGATTTGTCTTCCTATCCTACATGTTCCATGACATGTCAGGCTCGGGTTGAACCATACCAAGTGCTATGTCAGGCTTGGGTAGATGTATTTTTTGGTAACATGATGTTGTTTTTGAAAACTAGGATTGCATCTTAAAGGTCCCTCATCTTCTTGCACTGACCCCTTTCCATATTATGTTATTCATGGACGAGAGCAATCGATTGATTGACGAGAGCTATCCATTGAGCTGCAAAGTCTTAAAGAATCTTAGGCTCTGCACATGCAGTAAGAAAACTCCCTCCGAAGCACACTCTGAGATGACATCATAGAAGCTTCAACCCCTGCTTCATGCACATGGAAGTTTGAATGGAGCATTGGTTTGGTGTAGTTTATACAATTTATTTGGTTGAACTTATTTATTAATTCAAAGTTAAACAAAAACCTGTTTTTTTCAGTAAACTTCTTAATCACTAAACGTTTAATTTGGGGACGTTCTCCTTTAGTCAGTGTAATGTGTGACAGAAATGTCAAAAGGCTTTCGGCGGACCTATGCTGTGCTATATTTTTAAACAAGGACTTCATCATTACCCCAAAGTCCACTCAAAGTGTGCTGTGAGCGTGCTTTTTTCATCCATGTGTGCTATAATTTAATCGTTTATAACCATGTCCATATCTTATTATTAAAATTAAAGTATAATAACACTCAACCTGTGAAGTTTAAATATGACTATTAATATTTTGATATATCGATTAATTTTTTTATATGTAGTTGGTGTTATTTTACCAGTGACACATTTCATATTTTTTTGATGGTGATATTTTAAAATTTTTTAGTTATATATTTTATTTTAAATTAAGATTTTCATATATCATGTAATTGTTTATATCTATATATATATATAGATATATATACATAATTGGTGTTATTTTACAAGTGACATATTTCATATTTTATTGATAGTGATATTTTGTAAACTTTTAGTCATATAATTTTATTGTTAAGCATTCTATGTTGATGTTATTCACTTGGGTACAACACTACCGATAGAGTTTAGTATTTGTTGATGTTTGATTCAAGTAAAGTACAAGTAAGGGTATTAAAGATGATAAAATATGCATACTATAGATTTGGTAAAAGTTGGTATAGATTTGGTTAAAGAATAAAAAACATGTAATATCAGTATAACATAATGATTAACTAATTTTGAACTTTGAAATTATAGATTTGTCAAATTTTAGATCATTATGTGTTAGAAGAGAAAGTGTGTGGAGGTGAAGTGCGAAGGAATAGTATGTCAAACGCTAAATATGAACATGAAAAAATTCGAGAGCGTGTAAAGTGTTGAAAAGGGGAGTAAGAAATATTGAATCAAAATAGAGGTTAACTACAATTTTGGCAGATATTCATGGAGTATATGTGTATTTACGGAAGGAAAAATGCACATATACAAAAGCTCTTCCATATATGTGCATTTTGTATTCTGTATATGCGCATTTACGGAAATACAAATGTTTATATACGGAAGAGAGATTCCGTAAATAGGCATTTCTGCCTTTCATAAATGCGCATATACATAAATTATATGGCATTTTTCCTTCTGTATATGCACATTTACGGAAGGCAAAATACGCATATATGGAAGGCGAAATGTGCAAATACGGAAGAGAGATTCCGTACATGCGCATTTTTCCTTCCGTAAATGCACATTTTGTCTTCCGTAAATGCGCATTTATGAAAGGCAAAATGTGCATATACGGAAGCTCTCTTCCGTATATGCGCATTTCTACATTCCATATATGCACATTTTTCCTTATGTATATGCGCATTTATGAAAGGTAGAAATGCACATATACGAAAGCTCTTTTCCGTATATGCACATATATAGAAGGCAAAAAAGTGCATATACAAAAGAAAGCTTGATATATGCACATTTATGGAAGCTCTCTTCCATATATGCACATATAATGCGCATATAAAGAAGGAAAAATGCACATATACAGAAGGAAAAATGCACATATATGAAGTATGGATCCAATGTTGCATTCTAAATATTGAATCGCTAGGGTCTGAGTATATATTACAGACTCAATATATGCGATTCCATGGATAATTTTTCATTATATGATGTTACAGAGAATAGATTCGACCGGTGTATTATAAATATCGAATTGTTATGCAATCTCTAGAGTATGAATAGATATTTACAAATTTAATGTCTGCATATGCTCGATATTACATGTCTATTGCAATTGGATTAGGATGTGTCCTGTATTTTCCAATGTTTGCATACACCTGTGATCTGAATGATCTAGAGTTTGCTGTGGATTCAAGCCTGGGGTTTAATTTAATATACCTTATATCTGTGTGATTCGATAGAGCTAAGCTTGATCTCCAATATCACTTTAGTCACATGAATGCAATTTAAAATATCTGAAATTGATTACGATTTTTCTGTATCAAACTTATAAAATGATTGTTGTAAGTCCAAGTCCACAATGACTGTGTTTTTATTTATACGTCTTGAGATATGGTTGACTGCATTTTTATTTAAATGTCTTGAGATCTGCTTGACTGCTTTCTTATATAAATGTCTTGAGATTTGGTTGACTGCGTTTTTATATTGTTTGAGTCTCAACCTATGCAACTCATTTTGGAATCAATTACCTTTGTATTGGTATAAAACATTTCCATATTTTCCTATGATTTCAAATAAGATCCGTAAGGATTGTCTGCATTAATTTTATGAACTCTTGAATTCAAATAAGATCTGAATGTATGAGTGTCAATGTCGACAGTTTTTGAAGGCCNTATATATATGTATGTATGTATGTATGTATGTATGTATGTATGTATGTATGTATGTATGTATGTATTATAGAGTGATTAAACTTACTGATGCTCAAGTTCAGATTCTAGATCACACAAGAAGAACGAGATGGAAGGGAGGCGTTGAGTTTTAAATAGAAGGATAAGAAGTTGAGTGTTGGAAAGATTACATCAAAATGCTGGAATCAAACTATGTATGTCTGGATGAAGACACCCAGGATAAACTCATATGGACAAGAAATGCAGAATATGGAGATTTCACAGCAAAAAAAGGGTATGAAGTTGATATAATGGAACAATTTAATAGAGAGAAAGCTTGGTGGTGGAAGGGATTATGGGAGTGTAACAGTCCATTAAAAACCATTCTCACATTCTGGTTGGAAATTAATAACAAAATTTTGACATGGGAAAATCTAAGAAAAAGGGGCTTTCAAGGCCCAGGGATCTGCATTTTATGCAAACAAGATGATGAAATCACATCCTATTTATTTGGTACTTGTACTTATGCAGGTCAAGTATGGATGGACGCTGCTAGAACCATCATTTAGGGTAGAGTGATAAGAAGGGAAGATTCTTGGGAGCATAATACAAAGCAGTGGTGGGACAACAAAGCGGTATGTAAATTCAGTGCATTCCCTGTGCTTTATGTTTTTACAATTTGGGAAGCTCGTAACACAGCAATATCCAAGAACTCTTGGAATCCCATTAACATGACTTCAGTCTTGCTATTGCAGAAAGTTCAGGAACATAGAACAACTCCCAAAATTGGAAAATGTAGAGCAACTAAAGCCTCGGTCATTGACAGAAGTACTCCTTGGGATTTCTTTGACAGTGCAATCCAAGGAGAACCCACCATTGGAGGGGCAGGTGGGGTCAGATACATCTCTGAATAAAAAAAAATATCATTCAAACTAGGCACGGGTCGAGCCACCAATAGCAAAACAGAGCTCATGGCTCTATGGGCCACCCTAAAGATAGAGAAAGACAAACAAATTGCCAAGCTGAATACACATGGGGATTCTAAAACAGTGATAGATTGGGCACGAGAAAGAAACAACATTCGAGCCCCTCATTTACAAAATCTTTTGAGAGCGATTAGGTCGATGCAACCCTACTTTGAATCTCTTAAGTTCAACCATGTATATAGGGAATTCAACATAGAAGTAGACACACATTCAAAGCAATCTTTAGCCATTCATCCAGGCATAATCAAGGGCGAGATCCTTGAAGAAGGTGACTCCATCTTGTTCCACACTCCACTATGAAGGAAAATAGTATCTTTTTTTTTATACCAAACAGATAATGATGAAGTGTAAGCTATTTTGTTGCAATATTGTTCATATTCTAACACAGTGCCAAAAAATGCTAGCTCTATGGATGCAGCATTGTATAATTTTGTAAGCCTTGTAAAGAAGATATGTATGCCCTTTAGGGTGTTTTTGTGTAAGCCATGATCCATAAGGAAGAATTGTATACTCCTCAGGAAATGTCCATGATTATTCGAAAGAATAAAGGTTTTTTTTCTCTGGAAAAAAATTATGTATTATAGTGATAACATTACTATGGTTATATATATTTTTAAGTATAAGATAAATGTTGCTTTGGGTTTAAGGTTATATACCATGACTAGATGTCTATATATTGGAAATATTTCCATTAATAAGTGTATTTATGAAACTTGGATCCTGGCTTGTGCAAATAAGAGTATGTGATATATAACAATAGGATATATAGTATATTATATTATTTTAACAATAGGATCATGGTTTGTGTAAATAAGAGTATGCGATATATAACCTAAAGCATGGGGTAAAGGGGTTATACCTGTAAGACCTGGTAATACCTCAAGTCAAAATTTTATACATTGTCATAAAAGATTTACAGAGGAGTTAACTATGTTATGAACCTTAGTGGATTCATCACCTAGCTCGGGGGTGGATTTAAATGGGTAAACATACATCAAACGAAGCATAGAAGTTGGGAGGAAAGTCGTGGCTTGTTTTCAGTCACCCAAGATAAGAAAAGTATCCTTAACAACTATATTTGTTTAGGGTTTTAAATTATCTTCTTTATGAAACTTATGCTCTTGGATTTATATATTTCCATTTAGTACTAATATGCATGTTGAGTTATATAAAGTGATGGCTGCAGAAGATGTGTTTTCATTGGCTGAAAATCCTTGGAATAACTCCTGAAAGACAAGTGTAAAAGAAATCAGTTTGTACAGGTGTATACTTTATAGATTATCTTTTCTTTATCATGTCCAATCATCTAACCCTGTTGTTGCTCCTCAGTCGACTAAGAGACTATGCCTCCATCGTTGGTAATGGAACGTAAGGGGACCGAGTAAAACATATGGTGCTATAACTAAATGGAAATTCTAACTTGTAACTTGTTTGAACGTATGACTAATTTAATGGTGTCACATTATTATATTATTTTCATTATGTGATTGTACTTTGTAGGTTCCTAATCCTAAAAGAATGGTTATGGTCAAGTAAAAGTGATTTTAATTTGATTTGATGAGATTAAATGTAGTAGAAGGTGAAAAATTTTATGTTGCCACTTGGAGAATCATTTTTTAGGTAATATGGGTATGTGACAATAAGGGTGGGGACTCCATGAAGAGAATAACTTCTAAGTATTATTGTGTCTGGTAAAGGAAGATCCTGATCTTGTTGAAGCACCCTGCATAACACAAGTAGGAGATATGCCCGAAGAAGGGTATCATCCTGATGTTGGGTAGCTTGGATCGGTACTTGGAGTGCTTTCTTGGATGGAGGACATTTAAAGAACCAGAAAGACACTTACGAGGAATAGTACTTGAAACAGTAAGTCGAGAATTGACTAAGAAAGACTATCGCCTAAAATTACAATGAAGAATGACACTTCAAAAGAGAACATGTTAAAGAAAAACAAAGTTGGAATATATCACAAAGGACATGGAAGCAAGTCATGAGAACCTGAAGAGGGAATGGAGACAAGGCTTTGATGAATATGAAACACCAATGACAGTGTAAATTATAAGGGTGAAAGGATGTAACATCCCCTTACTACCTCGAACTGAAGTACAAAGTGTAAGTAAATGGAACTATAAGTATCAATTATAACTTCATAAAAAATGTGGTTGCAAGTGGTAGGGTTAGGAGACTGAGAGCTTGGAAAGATAAAGAACGATTGCGGAAGAGTCCACTATAGGGGAATGTAAGTAATGAATGAATTCTTGGGGATATAGTAACTATAACTTAGCATCATTATAGTTTCGATGGCATACTAAAAGGGAAGCGAGTTAAAAATCTTCACCTTAGACTTAAAAGTCAGTAATAGTAAATTACACGGTCATAAAAGTGTGGATGAGATCTGAATTTATCAGAATGAATTAAAGATAACATATATGCAATTAATTATGTCGAATAAACATTATAAAAGTTAATGGGACATTTTAATAGTTTATTTAAATTGAAGAATATACTATGATTGACCAAACCTTCTTTAAAAGGTAAAAAATGTCTTTTGATAATGGTGATGGTCGAAACCTTCAAAATTGAGTTATGATAGAAGCCATTACACCTAGTTAAGTGTTAAACACTAGACCCTTGTGTTTGGGCATTATGTTAAGTTTATACTCTAAAAAAGGGCCTCCATATGAGGTTGATCACACGACCTCCCTTACCATACTTTACGCCTTAACCACTTGGGCTAGGAGAAGAATAAATGTTTAGTAACCCTATGCATATAGGATTAGCTAATGGAATTTCGTGGAAGCTGAGACAAACGATACTATAGTTAAATGATGCATAAGAAGCAGGAGGTCACCCCCACCTCATAACGACCTAATTGAAGGTAAGGAAAACAATAAGCATGTATAAGTATATATTAAAATGAATTTCATTATTGTATGTATACATATATATGTTGAAGACAACCCTAGAGATACTTGAGTATATTTATGTATGGCCTCATGACAGTCGAATGATACATGGGAAACCTAAACCTAATCATTAAGAGTTATTGAAACTTGTCATGTGATTTCTCCTTGGAGAGAATCATGGGAGTTGTCTCCCCATTGGAAAGGAAATTTGTAAGCTCCTCTCCACCATTTGCCTCGTTGGGATCCAAAGGGTTCAGTATTTAAGATTCGCCTCTCTCTTGAAAGGGGGCGAGCCTTTTGGGGTAGGAGTTTTTGGGTGCCATTGCAACTGGATGATTTGCCCTTTCACATCGACATTGATCTCCTTTGGATCTTGAAGAACCACAAACATTAGGTAAGATTTGGATGTCTCTCTTCCAAACCAGCGCCCTTATTACCAGCCACCAGTGAACAATGATAGGACATAATTTCAATACGAATTCCTGATCTGTTGCAATTCATGGCCAATGTCTGCAATAAGTAGTATGAATTTTTTGTTTTAACTACTGCGTATTGAATTAGATTTGTTGATTCATATCTGAACACCCATAATAGAGGTTTATAATTTTAAACCTCTGCATGTTAAGTTATATCTAGATCTGAATATTTGTATTTTGGGATTCAACCTTTGCATTGTAATTGGAACTGAGATCCGTAATATATGAATGCATTTAATCTCTGCCATTTTGAATGGGAATCGGATCTGTAATGTATGGATCATGTTATAAGTATCAATGCTTGCATTTTTGAATTGTCATCGTAGCATGAGGAAAACTCATTCATGGTGTTCACTGCTTTTATTTGCTATATGCTTCAGATCTAGGTTATACTTCACGTCTGTGTGGATAGATTTTACAGATCTAGACTTTGCAACGTTTCCCAAGTGTTTGCATTTGTCCTGTAGAATGCTTGTGTAAATATAGGATACAAATCTAAAAACATATCCATACGGTTCCATGGTCTGCGTTTATATGTGTTTGGCCCTATTACTTGTATTCATTATGTTTGAAGGAAAAGAGTCACAGTCTCTTAAGAATAAATAGATTCATCAATCTATAGGTATCGTAGTCAACTTGCTTATCCTTTTACCTCTTGGGAACTAATATGTGTTTTGTTCGGGGTAGTAATAGTTTTATGCTTGATCGATAAGTTTTTATTACCCCTAGAATTATTGGAAAGGGATGTTCTTTAAAGACCGGTTTATAAAATTAAAACCTTACCTTGTTAAGATTGAGATTGGGATATGAGCTAATAACCAGGTCATTGTATGGGTTTTGAAGGGATTTATATCTTAACCTTGCCTTAGTGGATTCCTCACCCATCTTGGGGTGGCTCTAGGCACATAAACATATGCCAAATTGAGCAAATGGTTAGGAGGAAATTCGTAGTTAAGCTTTCAGTCACTTAATCCATTTAGACTAGAGTTGTAATCCATAATGCCTAACTTTTGATTATGGAAATATGTTTAGCAGGTTTCAAGCTTACTATTTAGTATATGCTGTTAAAGATAGTAATTTATTTATAATGCATTGTTTATACTGAATTAACATGATTGACAAGTTGTGCTTGCACGGAGTCTATTCATTGGTGGAAATAAATAAATTAGACCAATTCTTGGTATACAATATGGTGAAATCATTTTACATATGTACATGTTTTTAAAATTAAGGTTTCTTTTATTATCCGAATTATTATAGCTATCTAACCTCGTTTCTTTTACATATTTACATGTTTTCATGTTTTTCGTCTCAGAAAGATTTGTGCCTAGGAGATTAGGTACATTAAAGGATTACTTGTTATGTTAACTGTAACCAAAGAATATGTTTAATATGCAATAGAATGTTCAAAGCAAATAAAAGGACCCTAGTTCTTATTTGAGATTGTGTTATGTTGACATTTGTGGAATGATTATTGGTGAAAAATACTAGATCCATCAAATTGAAGGATGAAAATTTTACCCCATTATTTCGAAGGAAAGTTAGGTATGTTGCAATTTACTAGTGAGATAATATGATTTCTAGTGTTGTAGTTTAAAATTATATAAGATGTTGAGTTGGAGTATTTTTTTTTAGTAAATAACAAAACCAAATTCATTCACTAATGAGATAATATGTAATATGATTTCTAGATTTAGAGTGCGACATTATATAAGATTTTGAGTTGGATTATTTTTCTTATTTGTAAAGTTACTTTAAATTAATAATATATAAAAACAAATTAAAATTAATATTATGTGAGAAAAGATATTAAATAATATACAAATGTTAAAATTAATTTTATGTTTGAGAAAACTAAATTAAAAAAATTACACATATATACAATATTATTAAATGTTTATTTTTTTATTTAAGAAGCCAATGTTTTCACTACTTTAATATAATCAATCAAATATCTTACATTAATATTAATGATATTGTGCAATTAACCATTTTTCAAAATAATTTATTTAATAATTTTTTTAGTATGAATATATTTTTAAGAGAATATTTAAATAATTTGTTATCAAGTAAATTGTAATAATAATACTAAGTTAAGTTTGCATTTTAATTGATGTATTTGATTACATTTAAGTGAATAGCTTTTTTATAGTCATCTTATTACTATATATATAATTATGGATAGATTAAATTAAAGAGATGTCGTATAAATATAATTCTAGAGATTCTTGTCCATATATTTATAAATCCCTGGATCTTCGAAAATGCCCTGCGCTCAAACACATACCCAATTAAATATCAAAAAAGAATAATAATAATGGAATGGTCTATTCTAACACAGACAGAGTCGCTTACATGTGCACAGCGCGTGACAGACTATTTCAGAAGACGGCGACAATGCACTTTAACTTGAAGGAAAAAACTATAAAAATAAAAGATCAAAACGATACTGGTGCAATAATGATTTGGTTGTCTTCGAAGTTCCAGAGGGCTGTCGGATCGACGCAGATATCGATCTCCTCTTCCTGCGAAGTCGGAATGAGTTCCAATGCCAACGCCTCGTCAATCGAAGGGATTTTTTCCAAATTCAGCTTCTCAGCGCCCTCTGCTATTGTAAACACAGATTTCCAAAACTCCAACTCTTCAATCTGCCGATCGTCGCCTTACAGCTGAATTTCAGAAACCAAAGAAGACTGCGAGGGTTCCTCTTTGCTATGATTGTCGACATTATTGGGGAGAGAGGCCAAAGTGGAACGGGGTTTGTTCAATGCATATTTGGCGGCGGCAAGTTGAATTTGCTGGCGGGAAAGAGAAGATGCGGACGGAATGGGAGGCACAGTATCGGGGGAAGTTGAATTTGGAGTTGGGTCCTCTCAGGCAATACATTGCGGCGTCGAATGCTCGGGCAGCCTGCTGGGCCATATTGTAGAAACCCAGATATATCTTACCTCTCGATTTCGGCATTCGAATTTCGGATACGCATTTCCACCATCCTTAAATTGGCGGATGTTTGCCTGTGACCTTCGTTTGGTAGGGCATGCGCATGGTCAGATTCCTGCAAAGGAGCTTTCTCCATATTTGGCGATGCAGAGCTTGCGAATCACTATACAGTATTTATTTTTCAAAATTATTTGTCAACAATTTCAGGTCTGCAGACTCTGCAGTCTGCACCATTAGATCCAACCGTGATAACTGTTTCCTACACCGAAAAGACAATTACTCTTCACTGTTCAGTAAACGTGTAGTACGATGATATGAACATCTCTTCCCTGCACTGAAAACGCAACATAGCTAGCTTATTTCCAACTCTTCAAGAAACGTGTAGTACGAATCACCATAATGGAATTTCGACTTAAATTGATTCCACGAACGTCTATTCCCTACTTCTAATTTCTAATGAACAAACTAAGTATTCAACTGGGAGCATTTAATGTGTCCGGCAGGGTGTATAGAGATCATCGAAAGTGACAGGGTGCTTATTATTCGCAAACATTAAAAGTAGAGTAGTTGCTTNTTAAAATCATTTTATTGAAAAAAATATACATTTTAAGCTTTGTTTGTTATAAGTTATTTTGAGTTTTAACTATATTTGATGGGACTTTTGGGCAGTTCGCGCATCAAATTCGACCCTCAAAGCCAACCAAACTTTAAAATAAAGGTTAGTACGAATTCGTATAGATAGAATTTGAGAGACAAATTCACCATCAAAAAGCAATTGGTTAGTGAACTAGCAATTGTATCTAGGGGTGCAATAAAAGAACGCCCTGTTGCAAGCTAAGCAAGGAGATGTCGACATATACAACAAGACATTATATTCTTCATATAAATGGCCATTACATTATCGACATTTCAAAAGTAATCATGAAAAGTATTCTTGGCTCATCCAAATGAGAATGAATTGTTATTTTTTGCGAGTCTAGTAAAGAACAGTCCTATATTTGAAAAGCATACTATACTGAGAAAGTAGAAAACACTGTTTTGCCGACTGCAGGAAAGAGCAATACTATATTTTTAAAGCACCTGAGCTTAGTCACGCTAAATTTAGGAAAAGCTAGATGTTTACACCTAAATTGAAGCAATAGAATTATTTCCAGTCTTCCCACTTACAAGAAATTAGCTCTTATTGAAGCAATAGAATTGACTGCATATTATCATTTACACCTGAAGTAAAGCAATAGAATTATTTCCAGTCTTCCCACTTACAAGAAATTAGCTTTGACTTCAAAGCAATAGAAGATGTTATCAATAATTAGCTTTCACTGAAGCAATAGAAGATGTTATCAATAAATAATAGTACGTCTTGCTCATTGACATCTCGGAAATATTCGGCCATGGTTAGAGCAGTTAAACCGACTCTCATACGAGCTCCTGGTGGTTCATTCATCTGACCATAGACCAAAGCCACTTTTGATTCTGAGATGCTTTGTTCATTAATTACTCCCGATTATTTCATTTCCATGTAAAGATCATTCCTTTCACGGGTACGTTCTCCTACTCCTCCAAATACAGATACCACTCCATGAGCCTTAGCAATGTTATTGATCAACTCCATAATGAGTACCGTTTTACCCACTCTAGCTCCTCCAAATAAACCATTCCCTTTAGCTCTTTCTTTCTTTCTTTATTATTATATTCGTTATAATGCTCTATTAACTTTCTTTTTTTAATTTGTTTCCTATGGCACTATCCTTTTGCATACACTATTTAGTTAGCTTAGTTGGTTCTATTTCAAATAAACACTATATATCTCCTATTATCAATTATATTTATTAGCTCATAGTTATATAGTAATAAAAAATACTATTCACTTCTGCATTCTTTTTATCTCTGTTGGCTTTATTGTAAATGGTAATATTATGTGCGCTAGTAAAGCTGTAAGAAGTGCCCATCCCATGCACCCAAGCCCATCCCATGCACCCAAGCGCTCCAGATATCTAAAGTCTGGCTGTTGTAGTTTTGAAATCATCCAAGCCGGTTCCAAGGATCCAAGACTGTTGGTTGCTGTTGCACAATGGCAATAGGCTTCAAAAGGTAAATACATATGTTCTAAATGCTAACTCCCATTTCATCTCTGAAGTTAAGGCAGTAAGTAGTTCCTCAATCCAGTTGATATGCAATGCAGTGTGATATCATTGACAGCTCAGGCACATAGGTTCCATAGGCGTCGGTGCACTAAAACACTACAAGAATATGCGGAGAGTGCCTTCCACCAGAAGAAAGAGACCCATCCGTTTCAATCATTCAGCAACCACTGCTACGCTGGGAGAACCAAAGTTGCTAATAAAATACCACAAAAAGCACGCATACCTTTGATGTGACAAAGAGCCAAAGAATATATTCGCCCGTCTGCAACTGTGAAGTGCCCTTCGACGTGTGTCGCCCATCTTCTATGCCCATCTTGCATGAAAAAACCCACTCGACCATGAATACGCTTACTGTGAGGTGATTTGCAGTTTTCTCATCAATTCGATTTTGTGCAGATGGCAGGAAAAAACCCACCATCCAAGCACATTGCAGGAAAAAACCCCATTGAAATTGTGTTTTGATCTTCTTTTTCAATTAAGTAGATCTGTGATTTGGGCTTAGGGCTTAGTATAAGTGACAGTGAGCAACAAAGCAGAATTACCTCATCAATAATATCCGTCCCGCTGGAGCTGTCCTTGTCTTCTTCGTCCTCATACAGATTGCGCCTATCAGTAGTCTTCTTCCGAGCACAGACTGGAGGATAAACAACATGACCAACATCGTTCTTTAAATGGCAGGCAAAGAAGCTTCCACAGGCCATCTTGAAGGGCAGTCAATCATCGTCTTCATCATCATCCGTCTCGCGCAGAGCCGAACTTGGGTTCGCAAGAACATATGGCCTTGACTTGCGCAGCAGAGGCCCAACAAATCAGCTACCATCCCTGCCCATTGAAACACGCCGCTCCTTCGCCGCCTGTGTTCGTTGGGTCGATGATTCCGAAGCTGCCATGGCCTTGGCAGCATGAAGGAAGTGATACATGATGAAACTTCTACTAGATTCGGCGTGTATAGATCCCTGGTCATCATCTACACTGTTTATGTCGCTAACCATACTCAGACTACAAGCCTCTGTGTGTGTGTGGGATAGAGCATCCGAAAATTCATCAAAATCGATTTCTTCAGTACTACTCTCAGAATCCCCACGGTGATCGTTAGGTATACTATTCAACCTCGGCCCCTTCTCCTCCGTTGTTTTTCTTCGGCCTCTCCGCCTTTTGAAAGGCCCGGTTCTTCGAATAAGCCGCCGGCTGGACTGTTTCTTCCTCTCATTCTCATCAATGGACGTAGCAAGGAGATGCCGGATGGTGGGCAGGGATTTCTTCACAAGCTCTCTGCTATTGTCATCCATTGAATCAAAATTGTAAAGCTGGACCTCTCTACTACTGTCATCCATTGAATCAAAATTGTAAAGCTGGACAGTCTAGTACACTGACTATGGGACATGTGTAGTTGTAGGTAAATTGCAGGTAACTGATCAACGATGACGATTACTCCAATCGTCGGATGAAAGCATCATACAGCTGGGAAAAAGAAACGCATTAACTGAGGGGAGTCGACTCCCATTTGTTAAACGCCTTATGGCATAAATATAGTCTGTACTGATAATGTGAACATAATTGTCAATATTGACAAATAGTTCAGGTAACCATCACTATCGATAATAATAAAATAGTCAATGTCTAAATGCCAGCTGCCTTGAAAAAATGTTTTTTCAACAAAGGGATGGTACCTATTGAAAACAGAGTTCGTTAGAAATGCTAAGATCTCGCCTGGACGACGAAATTCTAGGTACTAGGTCTCCTCCTGCAGCTTGTTTAGCACGGTCGTCCCAACATGCTCCAAACATAACTTTGACAGCATTACATCAGTTCGAGAGCATTATAAATGCGAACCAAAACATCTCCAACCAGTCCGAATCCCACAGACCAATTCTTGTTTAATTATAATTTATAGAGTTTAAATGGCAGGGTGGTTTTAAAGTCACCCATATTTAGTTGGACTGAAATTTCAAAAAATAGAAATAACAATTTCCCAGCAAAAATTAAACTGGTTTTTAAGAAAAAACAACTTTGACAAGCGGGGCTTTTTAGTTGTCTTTTATTCTCTGCAGAGTCGCAATATCATGCCCAGGTATATGTGCAATCCTATGTATGCCATCCGCCCCTTCCTTTTACAACAAGGCTTTTAAAACTTGAATTTTATATAAGCCCCAAATTTAATTTTTAATATGCGTGGTATTTTATTAAACATTTTCAAACCGAGATTAAGCCAGCATGAAAATTCAAATGAGATTCCTTTAGCAATTCCTTGAGTTCTTAGTTAAACAGCAAAAAAACAGAGTAAGCCAGCATGAAAATTCAGATGAGATTCCTTTTGCGATTTCTTGAGTTCTTAGTTAAACAACAAAAAAAGGGTTAAAATGCAGCTAAACAACTCCAAACGTACTGCCAAGATAGATCTGTTTTAAAATTAACTTGCTGCAAAAATAGATCTGTTTCAAAATTAATTGGAGTTCGGGAGACAGTCTCCTCCTTAATGTAATGTAATATAGCAGTGCTTTTTGGAGATTGTTTTAGAAGCAAATGTCATGAATACTAAAGACTTGATCCAGACAGATATGAAAAATCTCTTGAATGAACTGATTTTAGATTATAAGAATCTAATTAAATGCGAATAAGTGGAAGAAGAAAAAGTTGCAGCCAGAGCAACACTGAAAGCCCTGTGGCAGAGATTTAATCTACTTTGTCTCTATTGCTGGCATAGGGCATAAAATCGGGAGTTGTTTTCTTCAATGAGAGGATACAGATTCTTGTACCAAGTAGTAACTGAACAATTATTTTGTTTATGCCTTCAATAAAACTCTTCATATGATGATGCCATGGAAGTGGACAAGGAGGTTGCCAGGGTCGTGGATGTCATCGATTTGAATGATAGCTATTTGGCAGCTGTATCTGAAATATTTTTATGGCCATTTGTATACACTATGTATGACTTTGCTGTAGATTGTGATCATGTAAAAGTTCATAGTAAGATTCTAAGAATTTACGGTCAGTTGTTTTACGATTGGGGCATTGATTGCAAAAAGATTTTCTGTAGCTGCACAGTCCATGTCGTTCTCTATCTGTTAGGAGGGCGCAAGAATGTCAAGGACATATCTAATGAGGATTTATTCAACACAATTTAATCTTGAGAGTTGTATGGCTAAAAAAACAAGAATCTTTGCATTTCTCGCTTCAAAGATCTCCACTCTGCCTCTATAGCTGGTCGTAAAAAACCGAATGACCGCCATGACAATGATGAAGAAGATTAGAATATTTATATGATTAGCGTAGCACTAGACCGAGGGCTCTAGCTAATTCATTTCATTGTCAGAGTTACCTCTTATGACGGGGAAGCAGAGTTTTTTGGGGTTTCCAAGGGGAAGCTCTACGAGTTAGATATAGTAAGCGTAATTGTCCTAATTGTAGAACTTGCCCTTGTGGGTTTTAAATGCCTTTGGTCATCTCATATGCAATTTGTTATAAATATTGGGGCAGCACTTCATGAAGGAGGGGACTATCGAAGGAGAGACAATATTGTCGATTAGTTTCAATATTGTGAATCTATGGAACTTCATGATAATGGTCAATCCAGAGAGATATAATCAATAACAATTTCAGATACAACAAGCAAAGGAGAAGCATTCACCCCTATACAGTCAAGAAATTCACATTGGACTGCTTCTCTTGGAAGCCCAATGTCATCCTAAACTTTGAATTTAGATTTTGATTCTACCACTCACCATTTATGCATGGCAAAAAAAATTTCTATTATACCCATTCTGTCTCGAAGCATACCCACAATTGCTTGTCACTGTGTCCCTCAATTTCAACCCACCAAATCCAATTGGAAATATCAGGATACGGCAGTGGCATCCATTGTATCCCATTGTTATATCGCTCCATCTTAGGGTATTTAGGTCACACAACCAAAGTATATGAAGGTACAAATCTCTCATAAAGAAATATAGTCTCTCCAGTCTATCCCCTACCTGAACAAATCCTGGTTATGGACAATACAAGTTCATCATCAGTTACTTGTTCTTATCAAAATAACCGCTATATTCAACAAGACCATCAATAACCTGAATCGATTTGCATATGAACAACATAGACCATCATGAGCGCTTTGGATTGGTCTCCCCAACTCCAATTAATTTTGAAATATATCTATCTTTGCAACAAGTTTGGAGTTGTCTATCTGCATTTTACGTATTTTTGTTGCTTAACCAATAGTATGTCAAATGCTAAATATAAGCATGAAAAGTTTTGAGAGTCTGTAAAGTCTTGAAAAGAGGAGTGAGAAATATTGAATCAAAATAGAGGTTAACTACAATTTTGGGAGATAGTCATCGAGTATATCTGCATTTACGAAAGGCTAAATGCGCATTCGTATATGCGCATTTTGTATTTCGTATATGTGCAGTTTTGGAAGAAAAAATATGCATGTGCCGAAGAGAGCTTTCATAAATGGGCATTTTTGCCTTTCCTAAATACGCATATACATAAATTATATGCGCATTTTGCTTTTCGTATATGCGCATTTACGAAAAGAAAACTGCACATATATGGAAGACATATACGGACGGAGAAATGTACATTTACGAAAGAAAAAATGCGTATACTTTACAGAAGGAAAAATGCGCATATACAGAAGGTCTCTTTCGTATATGCGCAATTCTACCTTCCATATATGCACATTTTTGCTTCTATATATGCGCATTTATGAAAGGTAAAAATGCGCATATACGAAAGCTCTCTTTCGTATATGCGCATATACAGAAGGAAAAAGTGCGCATATACGGAAGAGAGCTTCTGTATATGCGCATTTATGAAAGCTCTCTTTTGTATATGCACATATAATTTGCGTATCTACAGAAGGAAAAATGCGTATATATAAAAGAAAAAATGCACATATACAAAGTATAGATCCAATGTTGCATTCTAAATACCAGATCGCTAGGGTCTGAATATATATTACAGATTCAATGTCTGTGATCTCACATATACTTTTTCATTATATGTTGTTACAGAGAATAAATCCTACCAGTGTATTATAAATATCGAATTGTTATGCTATCTCTAGAGTATGAATAGATATTTACAAATTTAATGTCTCCATATGCTTGAGATTACATGTATATTGTGTTTGGATTAGGATGTGTCTTGCATTTTCCAATGTCTGCGTAAACCTGCGATCTCAATGATCTAGCGTTTGCTCTGAATCCAAGCCTAGGGTTTAACTTAATATACCTTATACATGTGTGATTGGATAGATCTAAGCTTGATCTCCAATATCACTTTAGTCACATGAATGGGATTTAAAATATCCAAAGTTGATTACGACTTTTCTATATCAGACTTATATAATGATTGCTGTAAGTCCAAGTCTGCATTGACTGTGTTTTTATTTATATGTCTTGAGATATGGTTGATTGTGTTTTTCTTTAAATGTCTTCAGATCTCGTTGACTGTGTTTTTATATAAATGTCTTGAGATCTTGTTGACTACGTTTCAATATTGTCTGAATCTCAGCCTATGCAACTCGTTTTGAAATGAATTAACTTTGTATTGGTATAAAACATTTCCATCTCTACCTATGATTTCAAATAAGATCTGTATAGATTGTCTGCGTTAATTTTATGAAATCTTGACTTCGAATTAGATTTGCAATGTATGAGTGTTAATGTCGACACTTTTTGAAGGCCATTATAGAATGAGGAAAACTCATTCATGGTGCTCAATACTTTGTGGTTGTTATAAATATTACTATTTGAAATCCCTTGTTTTATTATATATATATATATGTGTGTGTGTGTGTGTGTGTGTATTATAGTGATAACATTACTATGGTTATATATATATATTTAAGTATAAAATAAATGTTGCTTTGGGTTTAAGGTTATATACCATGACTAGATGTCTATATATTCGAAATATTTCCATGAATAAGTGTATGTATGAAACTTCCCTTAACCAAAGAATAGTTTATTATAGGATTTTAATAATAGGATCCTGACTTGTGTAAATAAGAGTATGCGATTTATAACCTAAAGCATGGGGTAAACGGGTTATACCTGTAAGACCTGGTAATACCTCAAGTCAAAATTTTATACATTATCATAAAAGTTTTACAGAGGAGTTAACTGTCTTGTGAACCTTAGTGGATTCATCGCCTAGCTCAGGGGTGGCTTTAGATGAGTAAGCATACTTAAAATGAGGCCTACAGTTGGGAGGAAAGTCGTGGACACGTTTTTCAATCACCTAAGATAAGAAAAGTATCCTTAACAGCTAGATTTGTTTAGGGTTTTAAATTATCTTGTTTATGAAACTTATGCTCTTGGATTTATAGATTGACATCTAGTACTAATATTCATGTTGAGTTATATAAAGTGATGGTTGCAAAATCTGTGTTTTCATTGGTTGAAAAGCCTTGGAATAACTCTTGAAACAAAAGTGTACAATAAATCAGTTTGTACAGGTGCATACTTTATAGATTAGCTTTTCTTTATCATGTCTAATCATCTAACCCTGTTGTTGCTCCTCAGTCGACTAGGAGAGTATGCCTCCATTGTTGGTAATGGTATGTAAGGGGACCGAGTACAACATATGGTGTTATAACTAAATGGAAATTCTAACTTGTAACTTGTTTGATCGTACGACTAATTTAATGTTGTCGGATTATTATAGTATTTTCATTATGTGATTGTACTTTGTAGGTTCCTTATCTTAAAAGAATGGTTATGGTTAAGTAAAAATGATTTTAATTTGATTTGATGAGACTAAATGTAGTAGAAGGTGAAAATTTTTATGCTACCACTTGGTGAATCTTTTCAGGTAATATGGGTATGTGACAACAAGAGTAGGGACTCCGTGAAGAGAATAAACTCTAGGTATTATGGTGTCTGGTAAAGGAAGATCCTAAGCTTGTTGAAAAACCTTAAATAACACAGGTAGGAGATATGCCTGAAGAAGGGTATCATCCTCGTGTTGGGTATCCTAGATCAGTACCCAGAGTACTTTTAGCACTTGGAGTGCTTGCTTGGATGGAGGACATTTGAAGAACCAGAAAGAAACTTACAACGAATAGTACTTGAAACAGTAAGTTGAGAATTGACTAAAGAAGACTATCGCCTGGAAATTATAGTGAAGAATGACACTTCAAAAGAGAACATATTAAAGGACAACAAAGTTGGAATATATCACAAAGGATGCGGAAGCAAGCAATGAGAACCTGAAGAGGGAATGGAGAGAAGGCTTTGATGAACATGAAACAATGATGATGGTGTTAATTATAAGGGTGAAAGGATGTAAAATCCCCTTACTACCTCGACCTGAAGTACACAGTGTAAGTAAATGGAACTGTAATTACCAATTATAACTTCATAAAAATTGTGGTTGCAAGTGATAGGGTTAGGAGGCTGAAAGATTCACAAGACTAAAGAACGATGGTGGATGAATCCACTAGGGGGAAAGTTAAGTAATGAACGAAGCCTTGGTGATATAGTAACTATAACATAGCATCATTATAGTTTCGATGGCATACTAAAAGGGAAGCGAGTTAAAAATCTTCACCTTAGACTTAAAAGTCAGTAATAGTAAATTACACAGCCATAAAAGTGTGGATGAGATCTAGATTTATATAAATGAATTAAAGATAACATATATGCATTTAATTATGTTGAATAAACGTATAGACGTTAATGGAACTTTTTCATAGTTTATTTAAATTGAAGAATATACTATGATTGACCATACATTCTTTGAAAGGTGAAAAATTCCTTTTGGTAATGGTGATGGTTGAAACCTTCAAAATTGAATTATGATAGAAGACATTACACTTAGTTAATGGTTAAACACTAGACCCTTGTGTTTGGGCAGTATGCCAAATTTGTACTTTGAAAAGGGCCTCCATATGGGGTCGATCACATGACCTCCCTTGCCATACTTTACGCCTTAACCACTTGGGCTAGGACAAGGCTAAATTTTTAGTAACCTTATGCATATAGGATTACCTAATGGAATATTGTGGAACCTGAGATGATACTATAATTAAATGAAGCATAAGAAGGTGGAGGTCACCCCCACCTGATAACGACCTTATTGAAGTTAAGGAAAACAATAAAAATGTATAAGTATATTTTAAAATGAAATTCATTATTATATGTATACATATATATGTTGAAGACAACCCTAGAGATACTTGAGTTTATATATGTATGGCCTCATGACAGTCGAATGATACATGGGAAACCTAATCATTAAGAGTTATTGAAACTTGTCATGTGATTTCTCCTTGGAGAGAATCATGGGAGTTATCTCCCCATTGGAAATGAAATGTGTAAGCTCCTCTCCACCATTTGTCTCGTTGGGATCCCAAGGGTTTGGTATTTAAGATTCACGTCTCTCTTGAAAGGGGGCAAGCCTTTTGGGGAAGGCGTGTTTGGGTGCCATTGCTACTAGATGATTTGGCCTTTGACATCAACATTGATATCCTTTGGATATTCAAGAACCGCTAACGCTATGTAAGAATTGGATGGCTCTCTTCCAAACCAGCGTCCTTCTTACCAGCCTCGAGTGAACAATGATAATACATAATTTCAATACGAATTCCCGATCTGGTGCAATTCATGGCCAATGTCTGCAATAAGTAGTATGAGGTTTGTGTTTTAACTACTATGTATTGAATTAGATTTGTTGATTCAGATCTAAGCACCCATAATAGAGGTTTATAATTTAAAACCTCTGCATGTTAACTTAGATCTAGATCTAAATATTTGTATGTTGGGATTCAACCTTTGCACTTTAATTGGAATTGAGATCTGTAAGATATGAATGTGTTTAATATTTTCCATTTTGAATGGGAATCAGATCCGTAATGTATGGATCATGGTATAAGTATCAATGCTTTCATTTTTGGATGGTCATCGTAGCATGAGGAAAACTCATTCATGGTGTTCACTACTTTTGTTTGTTATATGCTTTAGATCTAGGTTATACTTCATGTCTATGTGGATAGATTTTACAGATCTAGAATTTGCAACGTTTCCGAAGTGTTTGCATTTGTCCTTTAGAATGCTTGTGTAAATATAGGATACATATCTAAAAACATCTGCATACGATTCCATGGTATGCGATTATATGTGTTTGTCCCTATTGCTTGTATTTATTATGTTTGAAGGAAAAGAGTCATAGTCTCTTAACAATAAATAGAATCATCAATCTATAGGTATCGTAGAAAACTTACTTATCCTTTTACCTCTTCAGAACTAATATCTCTTTTGTTCGGGTAGTAAAACTTTTATGCTTGATGGATAAGCTTTTATTACCCCTAGAATTATTGGAAAGGGATGTTCTTTAAAGATCAGTTTATAAAGTTAAAACCCTACCTTTTTAAGATTGCGATTGGGATATGAGCTAATAACCAGGTCACTGTATGGTTTTTGAAGGGATTTATATCTTAACCTTGCCTTAGTGGATTCCTCACCTAGTAGGGGGTGGATCTAGGCAGACAAACATATGCCAAATTGAGCCAATGGTTGGGAGGAATTTCGTAGTTAGGATTTTAGTCACTTAATCCATTTAGACTAGAGTTGTAATCCATAATTCCTAACTTTCGATTATGGAAATATTTTTAACAGGTTTCAATCTTACTATTTAGTGTACATGTTGTTAAAGATAGTAACTGATTTACAATGCATTGTTTATATTGACTCTTAACATTATTGACAAGTTGTGGCTGGAGGGAGTCTATTCCATTGGTGGAAAGAAATTAGACCAATTGTCGAAAGACAGTATGGTGAAATCATTTTACATATGTACATGTTTTATAAATTAAGGTTTCTTTTATTATCATAATTATTACAGCTATTAACCTTGTTTCTTTTACATATGTACATGTTTTCATGTTTTTCAACTCAAAATGATTTGTGCCTAGGAGATCAGGTACATTAAAGGGTTATTTGTTATCGATTATGTTAACCGTAACTAAAGAGTAAGTTTACTATGTCATAGAATTTTGAAAGTGTTAAATGACAACTAAACTAATGTGTTTATGGGATATTTCTCATTACGGATGTTTACGGAAAGTTTCTCATAACGGACATAACTAGCAACGGTTTACTCATGTAACTAAATTCATGAAGTATATAGTGCATGGTTGGGATGTGCAATGTAGAGAGTTGTCTTTGAAACTGAAACACATCTTGTAATCTCTCCTTCTTCATCAATGAGCTTCAATACTTTGCCTATGGATGTTTCCCCTTTGAGGATTTACCACATGAAATGCTGGTGTTAAATGGTGTTGTTAATTGTCTGGATTGATTTAATTTGTCTCTGAAATATAACAAGTGGTATCGGAGCTGGATTATCAGAGAGACATGTTGTTTGAGTGTTGGAGGAGACCAATTGCTAGAATATTGAATGCTGAAGGAGACCACCTACTCGAGGACCGAGTGATATGCCAGATAAAGTGAATCTGTGAGTTGAACACTGGAGGAGGTCACTTCTCTTCCCACCAAGAAGATGCAGTCATCACCAACAGTAGGTGAATAACTGCTGCAAGCAGTTTGGAAGAATCGTTGGGAAGAGTCATGTGAAGAGAAAGGATCTGTTTGCAGCCGCCAAAGAGAAGAGCAAATGCGTGAAGGAGTTTCTATGTCTGCACATCATTACCTCTACCCATCGTGTGTAGCTCATTATTGGAGATCGCGTAGCTAATTGTTGGAGGCTCACTACTAGAGATCACTGTGGAAGAAGTCTGTGTATAAGATTGCTGATAGTTTGTGTGTAAGTAAAGTCTTGTTGTAAGTTTGCTGATATATATAATATTTAAACGATGGAGAAAAATGAGACCAAGCCTGTAATAGTTTAAGAAAAGTGGATTCTTGTCTTTTGTGTTAAGAAAATAAAATGGTGCTAATTTTTTTTTGGAACTTTGAAAATTATATAATATATATATATCAAGCCATTCCAGTTTTACAAAGATTTACAGTCTGAAGGTTTATTTGGGCTGAGATAATTTGGGTGAGAAGAAATAAAGTGCTGCTTATTTTTTGGGGTGCTATTTATTTTTGGGATGAAAATTATTTTAAAAAAAAATTCAAAAATGTCTAGCACAAAGTTTGAGATTGAAAAGTTTAATGGTAAAAACAATTTCAAACTTTGGAAGTTAAAGATGTGAGATTTATTAGTTCAGCAAGGGTTACAAAGAGTTGTAGACAGGAAAAGGAAAAGACCTCTCACCATGACAAATGATCAATGGGAGGATATAGATGCCAAAGAGCTAAGCACAATCCGTTTATGTCTTGCGGATGATGTGTTGTTTAAAATTATGGGAGAAACATCAGCAGCAAGCTTGTGGAACAAATTAGAAAGTCTGTATATGACCAAATCAATGTTAAACATAATTTACTTGAAGCGACAATTGTATGATATGAGAATGAAAGAAGGTACGCTGGATTGCAGATCATTTAAATGTTTTTAACACCTTTATTTTCTAGTTGAGTGGTATGGATGTTAGAATTGATGATGAAGATAAAGAGGTGAATCTTTTATGTACTTTATCTAAGTCTTGGGATCAAGTAGTTTCTTCCATTAGCCTTAGTACAACTAATGATTTGGAATTTGATAATGTTGTTCGAGCATTATTGTCTAAGGAATTAAGGAAGAAACCTAGCCTTGAAACCTCTTCGCCAGAAGATTTGGTTGTTAGAGGTCGATCCAAGGAGAAAGGAGAAAAGTCAAGAGGTACTTCCAGGTCTAAATCAAAGGGAAAAAAGAGTAAATTAAAATGTTGGTACTGTAACAAAACTGGTCATCTCAAGAAATCTTGTTAGAAGAGACAAGAATCCAAGAAGGATGACTCCAAGTTAGAGGAAAGCTCAGTTAATTCTTCTGATTCAGGTATGATTGATGGGGTCTTGTCTGTTCATTATATTTTTGAATGTAATGGGGAGTGGTTATTAGATTCTGGTGCTTCGTACCATATCTGTCCTCATAAATATTGGCTTGCTTCCTATCGAACAGTTAATGATGGAATAGTTCTTTTAGGAGATAATCATTCATGTAAAACTGTTGGGGTTGGAAGTGTTAAAATTAAGATGTTTGATGGAGTAATAAGAAAACTTACAGATGTTAGACATGTACCTGAGTTAAAGAAAATTTTAATTTATTTGGGAGTATTGGATTCTTGTGGTCATAAGTTTACAGGTCTTGATGGAACTCTAAAAGTTTCCAAGAGTGCTTTAGTGGTCATGAAGGCACGGAGGACAGGAAACCTTTACAAACTGGTTGGAAAGAACGCAAGTTAATGGTACTGCATTAGTATCAGAAGAAGAGTAAGGACCCACTCAGCTATGGCATCAACTTCTTGGTCATATGAGTGAAAAAGGGCTTCAGGTATTAATGAATCGTCAATTGCTTCAAAACTTGGAAACTTTGAATTTTATGTTTTGTAAACATTGTATATATGGAAAGCAGTGTAGACAAAAGCTTAAATCAGTTAGTCATGTAAGTAAAGGTGTACTTTACTATGTTCATTCTGATTTATCGGGTTTGTCTCCTGCCATTTCCTATGGGGGACCAAAATATTATGTATTATTTGTAGATGAATTTTCTATAAAGGTTTGGTTCTATGTCCTTAAATGAAAAGCTTATGTGTTTAATACGTTTAAACAATTTAGAGCTATGGTTGAAAAAAGAACGAGTAAGACAATCAAGTGTTAAAGGATAGATAATGGAGGTGAATTTACTTCTTTGGTGTTTGAAAAGTATTGCAAAGATGAAGGGATCGTCATACACAAAACTAATGTATCCTTAGCAAAATGGCGTTGTAGAACACATGAACATTAGTCTTCCAGAAACAGAAAGGATCATGCTCAGTAATGCTAATTTGGGGCAAGAGTTGTGGGCATAACTAGTTTCTACTACTTGTTATCTTATAAATTGGTCACCTTCAATGGCAATAGATTGTAAAATTCTGGAAGAGGTATGGAAAAATCACTCCTATGATTATTTGAGTTTGAAAAGATTTGGTTGGGAAGCTTATGCACTTACTCCTAAAAATCAGCGTTCTAAGTTAGACCCTATATCAAATAAGTGCATCTTTGTTGGTTATGATGATGTAGTGAAAGGATATAGATTGTGAGGTCCTACTTCCCACAAAATTTTCATTACCAGAGATGTAATTTTTAAATGAATCTTCTCTGATTAAATCCGAAAGTGTAAGAGTTGATGTTGAATAGGAATAGCCAATATCAAAACAGCTAATTCAATTGGAGAACCAATCTTCTAATGACCGAAAGAAATAAGAAGAAGTTTCTAGTGAGAGAGAAGTCATAGAAGATGAAGAAAATCAAGAAATTGTGGACCCCACAACCTACACAAAGAAGATCATTAAGGGAGAGAAATCCTCCTAAGAGTTATATTGATTTTGTTTCATCTGTTTTATTTACTGATGATGGAGAACCTTCTTGTTTTCAGGAAGCCATTGATTGTATTGAGAATGCTAAGTGGAAGGTGGAAATGAAAGAAGAAATGGATTCTCTGGAGAAAAACAAGACATGGGAATTGGTTAAACTCCCTAAAGATAGAAAAATGGTTGGGTGTAAATGGGTCTTCAAATTGAAAAAAGCAGTTGATGGTAAGGTTGCAAGAAACAAAGCTAGATTGGTCACAAAAGGGTACTCTCAGATGGAAGGTATAGACTATCATTATATTTTTTCACCAGTTGTTAAGCTTGTATCTATTCGTATTGTGTTAGCATTAGTTGCATTGCTTGATTTGGAGTTGGAACAACTAGATGTTAAACAACTTTTTTACATGGACATTTAGATGAAGATATTTATATGCAACAACTGGAAGGTTTTGTACAGCATCAGAAAGGTAGATTAGTTTGCAAGCTTAAGAAATCATTGTATGGCCTGAAACAATCACCCAGAAAATGGTACAAGAAGTTTGATTCTTTCATGGTGAGCCAAGGTTAAACTATGAGTATGATCATTGTTTATTCTTCAAAAAGTTAATGATATATTCATTATCTTAGTATTGTATGTTGATGATATGCTTATTGTGAGCAAAAGCATGGATGAGATTAACGGGTTGAAGGCTAAGATAGCTAGGAATTTTGATTTGAAGAATGTTGGAGCTGCAAAACAAATATTGGGTATTGACATACACAGAGACAGAAAAAATGGTAAGCTCAGTTTTCATAGGAGAAGTATGTTGAAAAAATACTTGAAATATGTGAAATGAATAAGGAAAATCCTGTGAATGTTCCTTTGGCTTCCCATTTTAAACTTTCTTCAAGTTTATGTCCTAGTAGTGTTGAAGAAAAGGATTATATGTCTCGTGTACCATATGCTAATTTAGTAGGATGTTTGATGTATGCGATGGTGTGTACTAGACCTGATATTTCGCATGCAGTAGGTGTTGTTAGTAAGTACATGGAAAATCCAGGAAAAAGAAAATGGGAATGCAGTGAAATGGGTGCTTCAGTAGTTAAGAGGCACAAGTGACTATTGTATCATCTTTAATAGTAACAATGTTTCTGTGTGCAGTTTTGTTGATTCAGATTTTGTAAGTGATTTGGATAAGAGAAGGTCTACTTCAGGTTATGTCTTTACTCTTGTAGGTGAAGCTATAAGTTGGATGTCAAAGCTTCAAGACACAGTTGCTTTATCCACTACAGAGGATGAATACATTGCTTCTGCACATGCTTACAAAGAGGCAATTTGGATGAGAGGTCTCCTAAGAGAAATTAGAAGGTTGCAGAACAGTGTGCCTGTCTTCTGTGATAGTCAAAGTTCTATTCATTTGGATACAAATCCTGTTTATCATAGTAAGACTAAACATCTTGATGTAAAATATCATTTTGTAAGACAAGCCATTAGTGAAGGTGGAGTAGATCTGAAAAAGGTCCATACTGAAGAAAATTGTGCAGATATTTTCATAAAACCAGTGTTGTTAGAGAAGTTACGTTGGTGTGTAGCTTCTCTTGGTTTGGAGAAAAGGTGATAAATAGTCTTGGCAAAAGTATTTGAAAATTTTGTTGTCAAGGTAGAGATTGTTAAACGACAACTAAACTAATGTGTTTATGGGAGATTTCTCATTACGGATGTGTACATGAAGTTTCTCATAACGGGCATAACCGGCAACGGTTTACTCATGTAACTAAATTCATGAAGTATATAGTGCATGGTTGGGATGTACAATGTAGAGAGTTGTACGTGACTCTGAAACCCGTGTTGCAATCTCTCCTTCTTCATTAATGAGATTCAATACTTTGCCCATGGATGTTTCCCCTTTGAGGTTTTACCACATGAAATGCTGGTGTTAAATAGTGTTGTTAATTGTGTGGATTGATTTAATTTGTATCTGAAATATAACACAAAGAAAATACAAGGACCTGAGTTCTTATTTGAGATTGTGTTATGTTGAGATTAGTGGAATGGTTATTAGTGAAAAATACTAGATCCATCAAATTGAATGATGAAAATTTTACCCTGTTATTTCTGAAATTTGATCCAGGAAAGTTGGGTATGTTACAATTTACTAGTAAGATAATATGACTTCTAGCTTTGTAGTTTAAAATTATATAAGATGTTGAGTTGGAATATTTTTTATTTTTGTAGTAAATAACAAAACCAAATTCATTTACTAATGAGATAATATGCAATATGATTTTTGAATTGAAATATTTTTCTTATTTGTACATTCAAATTAATAATATATAGAAAATAATATAAAAATTTTAAAATTAATGTTGTGTGAGAAAAACATATTTAATAATATACAAATGTTAAAATTAGTTTTATGTTTGAGAAAACCAAATTAAAAAAATGGCACATATATTTTCAAAAATGCAAATTTCAAAGTATAATGAAAAATAGAAATGAATTTATAAATAATATTAAAAAAATAAAGAATATTTAATAAAAATAACTTTATAAATTTTTTAAATTAATTGTTAGTTACTTCTAAATATTAAAAAATATATATAAAAAACAATTATTTTAAAAGCCTTATAATTTTTCTACGTAGCTGTAATGAAACGGTGATTTGCCTACAGACACATGCGAGTTCGAGACCTGGTGGATGGATATCTCATTTTCCAAAGCATAATAAGGATATTCTATCACAGACTAGATTCTCAGCTTATTGCTCTCAAAAAATGTACAATCTCCTAATTGTCCTTCTAACCTTCTTTTCTTTTTCTACCGGTAAGGAATCCTGAATAAAGGTTATTCCTAGTGAAAGGAATCCTTCTCGCCCGGATCGAATCCATTTTTAATATCATTCTTAAAACATATTATAGCTTCACTATGACCATTTCCATATCATTCCATATCATTCTCTGTGCCCAATAAATTAATTAACACATCTCCAAATTATGGCCATTTCCAAATCATTCTCTCTTTTCTAGAGCAAGAAATATATGTTTTCCGTTACCATTTTTATGAGAATTTCTTAGGAGGAATCCTATTAACACCAAGTTTTTTTTTATATATTTTAATTTTGAAATTAAGGAATAAATTTACTCCAAATTAAAGAGCAAATATTTGAGTCAAAATAGTTTTTTTCTATGTTTAATTTAAGCTTACAACTTAAATTTCTCAAACAATTAAGCTAGCACATCACATTATAATATATATACAATAATATTAAATTTTTATTATTTACTTAAGAAGCTAATGCTTTCAGTACTTTAATATAATCAATTAAACATTTGTGCAATTAACCATTTTTCAAAATAATTTATTTAATAATATATATATATAAAAATAATCAAGTAAATTGTAATTATAATACTAATTTAAGTTTGCATTTTAATTGATGTATTTGATTATATTTGAGTGAATTGTTTTTTATAGTCATCTTATTACCATATATATGTGTGTGTGATGGTCAAAATGAATATTGATACTATAAATTTATAAATTTTATATTTAAAATTAAACATTTTAACCATTGCTTTAATATAATCAATTAAACATTTTACATTAATATTAATGATATTATGCAATTAACCATTTTTCAAAATAATTTATTTAATAATATCTATCTATCTATCTATCTATATATATATATATAATCAAGTAAATTGTAATAATAATACTAATTTAAGTTTGCATTTTAATAGATGTATTTGATTATATTTGAGTGAATTGTTTTTTATAGTCATCTTATTACCATATATATATGTGTGAGATGGTCCAAATGAATATTTATACTATAAATTTATAAATTTTATAATATATTTTATATTTAAAATTATTTAAAATTAAACTTTCTTAATTGTTTCAATTGATAAAGTGAATTTGAGATAAATATTTTAAATATAAATCTTAATTAAAAAAAAGTTTTTAATTAAAAAAAATTAATTATCTATATTTCATTTATAACCAAATACAAATATATCAAGCATATAAAGGATACTATACATTTGTTATGTCCCCAATAGGGGATATATATGATTCAGCCATGTAGATTAATTGAGGAGGTAGGTTCAAAGTTTTTGGTTTTTAAATGTTTTTGCTATAGTTTGAAATAATTTTTTATTTTTGGCACTATCGTAAATTTTGATTTAACTTGGCTTTTATTGGTTCTCTATAGGTAGGTGACGTAAGTATGGGATTTTGTGTCCCATGACCCAGTTGTTAGCTGAAAAGAAGCATTGAGATAATTATTATTACCTACAGTGAATTATGTATTCTTTCAATGCTATTAGGGTCACACTCTAACAGGAATTTAGTAAATTTAGTAATTCCTTTCCAGCTGCATGCAATAGATGTGCATGCCATGGTTCTATTGCATGCCATGGAAGCACCAGCCAAGCTCCCTTTCTTCAATTTTTCTTTCCTCTATGCAATATAGAACACTTATAATGATACATATGTTAATGGAAACTGCAACGTGATTACCACAACTGCTCAAACCGCGCTCAGTGCCGGTGCTTTTGGTATGAAAGAAGAAGTTGAATACAGGTATTTCGCCCTAAATAGGTAAATTTTGTAAACCTATGGAACTGAATTGTAATAATGAATACAATTTCCACACGTGTTTAGCACTAAATAGGTAAATTTTGTAAACCTGGGGAACTGAGTTGTAATAACTTACGGTTGATTTTTGCATCACAGAGATTTCAGAGCTTGAATGTGGGTTTTTATATATAGAGAAAGAGAAAAAAAAGTACTTCTTTTCACTAAATAATGAATATTAATGAATATTACTGTCTGAGGCAAAGAAGAGGCTTCAAGGCAGTAAATTTAGAGGCTGATCGTTTGTCTAATCTATGAAAGGTCGATTCCTTTTGTGCTCCATTTAAGTGTGAATGTTCTATTCTTATGGAATCCGATTTCAAAAGAGACCGAGATATGGAAGCCACAATTCCAAAACATATGATGAACAAACTCTTGGCGTGGTTCAGGGCTAATTTAAATCTAAATATCTCTGTTTAGGATCATTTCGATGAAATTAATAGCGCCTTGATCTCTTCCCATAAGAGGGCCATTCGGTCTTCGTGCAAATAAAAAGGGCAGAGTCTACCTACTACACCCTTGGATAATGGTGACTTAAATCGCCCCTCTTTCTGACAGTCCTTGTTTTTGCTTTCAATCCATGTGTTTTGATATCAAATATAAATATAATGTGATTATGCAACATTGTTATTTTTAGCTTTAAATTGATTTCATATCAAACATAAATATAATGTGATAATGCAATCATGTTATTTTTAACTTCTAATAAACAATTTGAAGATTTGGATTTTAAACAATGAAAATTACAATTTAAAGATTTTTGAATTTGAATGTGGTGGATTTAGAGGAAGTTTAAGGGGATTTGACTGCTGAGTATCATGTTCTCCCTGTGTACTAGTTTGTTTCAGTTTTACAAAATTAAAATGGTTGTTGTAAAAATATATCATGACAATCAACTGCCTGTTTTGAAGGCGTAGGTTAATCTAATCTAAATATGGCTGCAGGGAGAAACTGTTCTTCAATCAATATCTGAAATCATAATATTTACAAAATTATTAATATCAATAAAATATATACAGTAGTAATATTTAAAAAGTTATTTAAATAATGATCTTCTCATACTCTTGTAGAGCACCTTCACCGAGCTGTAAATACTTACTATCTGTAAGAATACATATTTAAATTTTTTTGAATTTATTTTGGACTTTGAAATTAATATATATCCTCTAAATTCTATCATTTGATCCTTAAAAAAAATTTGATTCTACAAAAATTATATATTCTTAACCTTTCTGGCCATTCAACTTTCAAAGGTAGGGACTACACCTTGATGGTATTAGGCTGGGACAGAAATGTCATATTTTTTAATGAAGAAAATTTCTTTCGATGAAGAAACATAGAAATGTCATATATTCAAATGAAGAAATATTCTTTGTCATTATTATAAGAAAAGTCTTTTGTTATTATTAGACAACTTGTTCAAAGATTTAAAAAAATTGGTCTCCTTTGAGCCTTGGGAAAATTGCTACATCGCTACGATTTAATGTGTGGTAAGTAAAATATGATAAAAAGTACTCCGTCTCTAAGACACTGCTATTCAATTTGTTTTGTTGCTAATATTGTGTCGTACATCTAATTTATATGTATTTTTATTTATATATAAAAAACTGTTTTTTTTCAAACACTTATATTTTTATTGTAATCGATAATAAAAAAAACTATTATATATATTATATATAAAAACTATTTTTTTCAAATAATATACTTTGGTTAAGAAAAATCTCTTTTGCTACCTTGGGCTGATCACGGATTTGTATATCGTCAATAATGTTGTACAAATATCATACTCTTAAATACCACTATACCCAGAAATGTGACATTCCTTTGGCTGTTAACTTATTGATTGAGTGATTCTTTCATAATTTTGTTATTGAAGTACGACTGGTAGCACATAATTTTACATAAACTAGAGTTTTGAAGCTAAAGTAAAGATAGCTTGTGAAGGCAATCATTCCTTCTATAAATTGGGAAAATAAATTAGCGTCAAGGGTTAGCTCAATTGGTAAGACGTGCGCACACTCTCTTTCGGGGAGAGGTCACCGGTTTGAGCCTTGAGTCCTTTGGGGTTAGGCCTTCTGGGAGGATGGTCGGCGGTTTACCACCTCTACCATCCACTAATGTGGGGAAGTATTGCTAGGTTTCCCGTGGATCTTTCCATAAAAAATTGGGAAAATAAATTATCCTGTGAATGAGGTCTTCTTATATATGGTTGATTAAGTTGGCTTCTTATATAGATATATGTTTTTATTATATTAAAATTTACACGAAGATTTTTAAATAATAATATTACACAAATAAAGTATTACTATTATTTAAAAGAATTTATATTTTAGGATATTAAAATAATTTTTAATAATCATTCATCTTAATAATTTTTAGCAACTAAATATGATATACACAGTGCTTCCCACACTCTGGGGCTGGGAGGGTCCATGGAAAAATTTTCCCAGTGCCCTCCACAGGTCTAGGCCCAGGCCAATTTCCAGTTCCAATATGTTATAACGATGATCCATTTAAGCCTACCTATCTTCTATTTTAATCCTTTTAAACTACAAAGTACACGAGTTGGATTCTTCTAGGCACATTAAAGCTTATAGTTTTTTAATTTTCAAGAAAATATAATTAATAAAATCAGTTAATTTTTATATTAATAAAAAAAAAATTTAATTTTTATAGTAATAAAAAAACAAAAAAAAGATCTAAGTTATCTATGTCATGAAGCTTTGATGGTTCAATTTTAACTTTTAAACTATTATTATTTAGCTTCATATCAAGTGGAAAAAAACAACAACTTCAAAGTGTTTTCATTGCAAAAACTTTTCCTCTAGCAATCACAAAGCTAATAGCAATTGACCCTAAAACCCTTATTGTAATCTCTCCTTGTTCATTAATGAGCTTCCGTACTTTTCCAGTAGATGTTTCTCCTTTGGGGTTTTACCACATCAAATGTTGGTGTTAAATAGTGTTGTTAATTGTGTGGATTAATTTAATTTAATTAAAAGGACCCGAGTTCTTATTTGAGATTATGTTATGTTGACATTAGTGGAATGGTTATTAGTGAAAAATACTCGATCCATCAAATTGAAGAATGAAAATTTTACCTAGTTATTTTTGAAGTTTGATGGAGAAAAGTTGGGTATGTTACAATTTACTAGTAAGATAATATGATTCCTAGCTTTGTAGTTTAAAATTATATAAGATGTTAAGTTGAAGTATTTTTTATTTTTTTTTAGTAAATAACGAAACCAAATTAATTTACCAATGAAATAATATGTAATATGATTTCTAGATTTTGAGTTAGAGTATTTTTCTTATTTGTAAAGTTACTTTAAATTAATAATATATATAAAATAATATAAAAATTTTATAATTAATATTGTATGAGAAAAACATATTTAATAATATACAAATGTTAAAATTAATTTTATGTTTGAGAAAACCAAATTAAAAAATTGGCACATATATTTTCAAAAATGCAAAATTTCAAAGTATAATGCAAAAATAAAAATGAATTTATAAATAATATTAAAAAAATTATAAAATAAAAAATATTTAATAAAAATAATTTTATAATTTCTTTTAAAAATTAATAGTTTATGGTTTATAAATGTTTATATATATATAATTATTTTAAAAGCCTTCTAATTTTTTTAGTATAAAAACTTAATAATCCATTTTTAATATCATTCTTAAAACATATTATAGCTTCACTATGACCATTTCCATATCATTCTCTTTGCCCAATAAATTAATTAATACATCTCCAAATTAAGGAGATTTCCAAATCATTCTCTCTTCTCAAGAGCAAGAAATATATGTTTTCCATTACAAAATAAATTGATTAATACGTCTCCAAATTATGGTCATTTCCAAATCATTCTCTCTTTTCAAGAAGAAGAAATTTATGTTTTCCATTACCATTTTTATGAGAATTTGTTGGGAGGAATCTTATAAAAATGATGTTTTTATTATTATATATTTTAATTCTCAAATTAAGGAATAAATTTACTCTAAATTAAAGAACAAATATTTGAGTCAAAATAGTTTTTTTTTAATATTTAAATTAAGCTTAAAACTTAGATTTCTCAACCAATTAAGCTAACCCATCACACTATAATATATATACAATAATAGTAATTTTTTATTATTTATTTAAGAAGCTAATGCTTTCAGTACTTTAATATAATCAATTAAATATTTTACATTAATATTAATGATATTGTGCGATTAACCATTTTTCAAAATAATTTATTTAATACTATATACAATCTGTTATCAAGTAAATTGTAATAATAATACTAATTTAAGTTTTCATTTTAATTGATGTATTTGATTACATTTGAGTGAATAGTTTTTTATAGTCATCTTATTACTATATGTGTGTGTTTTTTGGGGTTAAAATGAATATTTATATTATAAATTTTTAAATTTTATAATATATTTTATATTTAAAATTAACTTATATATTTGATATTTAAAATTAAAATTTCTTACTTGTTTCAATTGATAAAGTGAATTTGAGATATTTAAATATAAATCTTAATTAAAAGAAAGCCTTTAATTAAAAAAAATTAATTATCTATATTTTATTTACAACAAAATACAAATAGAAATATGTCAAGCATATAAAAGACTGAGACATTTGTTATGTCCCCCACAGGGGATATATATGATTAGCCCATGTAGATTAATTCATGAGGTAGGTTCAAATTTTTTTGTTTTTAAATGTTTTTGCTATAGTTTGGAATAATTTTTATTTTTAGCATTATAGTAAATTTTGATTTCACTTTGCTCTTATTGGTTCTTTGTAGGTGATGTAAGTATGGGATTTTGTGTCCCAAGACCCGGCGGTGAGCTGATGTAAGCAAGCATTGTGACAATTATTATTCCCTGCAGGGAATTATGTATTCTGCATGGTTTTGACATTCGTGCCATCTTATTTGTAGTTTTTTATGCTATTGTTTGTAGTCCATTACTCTAATGCTTTAACAGGAAATTCGTAACTCTTGGCCCATTGCATTCAATTGATGTGCATGCAACACTCCACCTAGATAAGGCCGTGGAATCACTAGCCAAGCTCCCTTTCTTCATTTTTTCTTTCCTCTATGCAATATGGAACACTTATAGTGATGCATATGTTAATGGAAATGGCAACGAGATTACCACAACTGCTAAAATTGCGCTCAATGCCGATGATTTTGGTATGAAAGAAGAAATTGAATACAATCTTCGCTGGTATTTGGCCCTAAATAGGTAAATTTTGTAAACCTATGGAACTGAATTGTAATAATGAATACAATTTTCGCTGCTGTGTCACACTAAATAGGTTGCATCATAGAGATTTCAGAGCTTGAATGTGGGTATATATATATATATAGAGAGAGAGAGAGAGAGAGAGAGAGAGAGAGAGAGAGAGAGAGAAGTACTTTTTTCACTAAATAATGGATATTACTATGTAAGGCAAAGAACAGGCTTCAAGGCGGTGAATTTACAGGCTAATCGTTTGTCTAATCTCTGAAAGGTCGATTCCTTTTGTGCTCCATTTAAGTGTAAATGTTCTATTGTTATGGAATCCAATGTCAACGGAGACTGAGATATGCAAGCCACAATTCCAAAACATATTATGAACAAACTCTTGGCGTGGTTCCGTGCTAATTTAAATCTAAATCTCTCTATTGAAGATCATTTCGATGAAATTAATAGGGCCTTGATCTCTTCCCATAAGAGGGCCATTCAGTCTTCGTGCAAATAAAAATGGCAGAGTCTACTTACTACACCCTCGGATAATGGTGACTTAAATTGCCCATGTTTTTGACAGTCCCTGTTTCTGCTTTCAATCCATGTGTTTTGATATCAAATATAAATATAATGTGATTATGCAATATTGTTATTTTTAGCTTCAAATTGATTTAATATCAGATATAAATATAATGTGATTATGCAATCTTGTTATTTTTAACTTCGAATAAACAATTTGAAGTGATTTGGATTTTAAACAATGAAAATTACAATCTAAAGATTTTTTAATCTGAATTTGGTGGATTTAGACGAAGTTTAAGGGGATTTGACTGCTGAGTATCATGTTCTCTCTGTGTACTAGTTTGTTTCAGTTTTACAAAATTAAAATGGTTGCTGTAAAAATATATCAGGACAATCACTAAGAATTAGAAGGCAGACAAAGAAGAGCTCATAGGCTCTCTTACACAAGGAATGGTCAAACCAATTCAAGTGATTAATGTGAAATGATTACAATATATAGATGTAGCTTATAATAACAAACCAACAGCTAGATCCATAAGAAGTGGATCTAAAACCTCTTCACACTAAATATAGAAAGGACACATCAACCCTAAACCTAGATACTTGACAAGCATTTCTACATTATTCCAACATGCCCCCTTAGTGTAGAAATGGATTTTCTACAACACCTAATTTCTGCCTAAGGATCTCAAAGTGAATCTTGCCAATAGGTTTGGTAAATATGTGAGCGACATTATCATTTGTGTTGCAATAAATAAGTTTAATTTCCTTAGACTCAATATTTTCTTTGATAAAATGATGTTGTAGTTCAATGTGTTTTGTCCTTGCATGATAAACAGGGTTGTGTTCCAATTTGAATGCACTTTGATTATCACAATGTACTTTTGGGGTTCTATTTGATTTTCTTCGATGTCTTCAAGAATCCTCCTCAACCAGGAAACTTCACATGTTGCACTAGACATGGCTTTGTACTCAGCTTCTATGGATGATAGAGAAACAGTTGGTTGTTTCTTGCTACTCCATGATACGACTCCAAATCCAATGTTGAATGCATATCCTATAGTAGATCTTCTGTCATCTGGATTTCCTACCCAATGAGAATCAGAAAAGTCTTCCAATTGAACATCAAACTTATTAGTGTATAAAAGACCAAATTTCATTGCCCCTTTCAGATATTTAAGGACTTTCTATGCTGCTATCCAATGGATTTCATTTGGTTTAGCCATAAACTGGATCAAAATGTTGACTGCATATGATATATTTGGTCTTGTGGTAGTGATATAATTTAGAATTCCCATTAAGTGTCGATACAAAGTACCATATACATCCTTTGATCCATCTTGACTACATAATTTCACATTCTCTTCTAAAGAAATTGTTGATACTTTGCAATCACTCATGTTGAATCTATTCAATATTTCCCTTACATACTTAATTTGAGTGACCACAATTTAGCGAGCTTCTCTCCAAACATCAAGTCCCAAACAATAGTGTAGTTCTCCAAGGTCTTTCATTTCAAACTGTTATGACAGTTGATTTTTTATTTTTGTAATCAACTTACATGCATTCCCTATAATGATGAGATCATCTACATATAAAGATATCAGACAAATATTTCCTTCCTTATCTTTCTTCATGTCAAGCTTAGGATCACTTTTGCTTTTAACTAAACCTTTCTGATTAAAGAATGTATCAATCTTTATGTACCATGACCTAGGAGCCTGTTTTAATCCATAGATAGCTTTATTTAGTGTACATACAAGATGTTTCTATCCTTTCTGTACCAATCCTTCAGGATGAACTAAGTAGAATTCTTCTATTAAATCACCATTTAGGAAAGCAGATTTTACATATAATTGATGGATCTTCCATTTATGTGCTATGGCTAATGCAACCATAATTCTAATTGTGTTTAGTTTTGCTACTGTTGCAAAAGTATCTTCAAATTCAATTCCCTCCTTTTGTGTATAGCCTTTTGCTACTAGTCTTGCTTTAAATCTTTCTATGCTACCATCTGATTTAAGCTTATATGTAAACAACCATTTACAGCATATGGGTGTCTTATCGTCTGGTAACTTAGTCAATTCCCAAGTCTGATTTTTCATAATTGAGTTATATTCTTCATTCATTGATTCAACCCATTCTGCTTTATATTTGTCTTGTTTGTAATTGTTTGGTTCACTCGTATTCATTATATTACACATTAGAGCATAATCAGTGTACCTTGGAGGGGGACGAGTTTGTCTTATTGACCTTCTTAGCATTAAATTACCTTTAGGGGTTCCATCCGTAATCCTTCTGCTTTTTATTGTGTCTTCCTCTGAACTTGTAGAAGTACACATTCTGCTTCTGCTACTTTCACTACTACTTCTACTTCTTTCACTGCTGCTTCTGCTATTCTGTTCCTCGTGCTTCTCGTCTAGCTCTTTCATTTCCTACTCTTGAACTATTGAGTTTAACTTGACATATTCATCATTGTTAGTCAGGCTATGCCCTTGTTCTGTTTTGTTACTTGCATCTATATGTTCATGGAACACCACATCTCTACTAGCAATTAATTTATGAGTGCTAGGATGAAACAACTTATAGGCTTTGTGATCATTGCAATACCCAACAAAGACACATTCAAGGGATTTAGCATCTATTTTCCTCCTATCATCTTTTTGTATGTGGCAAAATGCTTTACAACCAAAGATTCGTAGATGCTTAACTTGTGGTTTATATCCATTGAAAACCTAAAATGGTGTTTGAAATTCTAATTTCTTTATGGGACTGATATTTTTCAAATATACAACAGTATTCATAGCTTCTGCCCAAATACCATTCAAAATTTGCTTGCCTTGTAGCATGCTGCATGCACATTCAACTAGTGTTCTGTTCTTTCGTTCTGCTATCCCATTTTTTTGAGGAGTGTGTGATACTGTAAACTGTTGTTGGATGCCATTCTCCTCACAATATTTCTTGAAAGCTCCAGACACGTACTGTCCACCATTGTCATATCTGAGAATTTTAATGCATTTTTCTGTCTGCTTTTCGATCATGGCTCTGAACTCCTTCCAAAGTATTCAAATACATCTCCTTTCCTCCTTATGAAATACACCCATGTGTATCTAGATCTATCATCAATAAATATTAGAAAATATGATGCACCTCCTAAAGATCTAGTTTGCATAGGTCCACACAGGTCTGTATGAATTAATTCAAGAGGACCAGTTTTCCTACTGGGAATTCATTTCAATGTTGTTTGCCAAGTGTAGATGCACTAGATTCTAAATGTTCATTCTTTATTACAGGAATACCTTCAACCATATATTTCTTTTGAATTAATACAAGATCATGGTGGTTAATGTGGCCATACCTCTGGTGCCAAGGTTCCTCTATGGTGATTACGGTGGATGCAAGTGCCTGATGACCGTCTTTGCTCACATCCATCTTGTACAGTCCTCCACATCTTGAACTTGTAGCAACAATATTGAAGTGGTTTAGAATGTCTTTGATATGGCACAGGTACTTGCCAAACTCTACCTTCAGGTCATTCTCGGTTATGGTTGAAACATATATTAATTTTTTCTTAATGCCAGGCACATACATGACATTATGAATCTGTCTCAATTGACCATTAGATAATTTCACTTTTATTATTCCATAACCCTGCACTTAGTGTGACCTATTATCTCCTAAATAGATATGAGTGCCATCATGTTTCTCATTGTATTCATCAAACCATTCTCTCTTACAAGACATATGTGCAGATGCACCTGAATCTATGAAGCACGCATTCTCATCGTCTGTCTCAACAGACAGACCATCTTCAAAAATAAATAATCTCATATTTCTAAAGTCATTAATTTTAGAGGTGTCTGTATTTGCAAAATTTCCATTGTGACTTCCATTGTAGTTTCTATTTCTATAGAATTTCTTCTTACAGTGATTTCTATTGAGGTGTCTCGGTTTGCCCCAATGATGACCATCTTCATGATTTCTATCAGAATCAGTCTGAGCCATATCTTTCTGGTTTTGATGAAATCCGCCTCTGTCTCCATTCCATGGTCTGCTCCATCATTTGCCTCTATGTGAATATCGACCTCTTGCCATCGATGCTAAGTTTAATTTTCCAACATCCAGATCATAGTTGTTCATTCTTTCTTCTTATTGGATTAGAATCCCTGTAAGTTATTCAAAATTTGGGGGTTTCTCACTCGCTGCAAGTGCTGAGATAAACACTTTGTAATATGGAAGTAAGCCTTTTAAAGTGACTGTTACTAAATCAGAACTTTCAACAACTTCACCTATGCCACCCAATTTATCACTGAGTTCTTTAATGCGAGAAATAAATTAGGCTTACCCCTTCATTAGCCTCCATCTTGATTGAAAATAATTTGGTTTTGAAAAACAAAACCCGATTTGCATCAGTCGTTTGACACAGGCCTTTGAGAGTATCCCATGTTTCCTTGGATGTCGTATAATTTTTGATATGTGGAATGATGTCATCTTTGATAGACATCCTCAAAGTCAGTTTTTCTTTCAGCTCCCGCTTATTATAGTTCGAAAGCAATGTGACAGTTGCAGGCCTTGGCTAATCTCCGATCACAATCGACCACACATTAGCAGATTTAAGCACAGTCATCATCATAAATTTCCAATTTACATAATTTTCACCGTTTAATTTGGATGCTTCATTGATATATTTATTAGCAACAGGTGGATTTTCCATTTTACCTTGTTTCGGTCGATTTGGAGAGCTGATCTCTATTCAACAGGAAAAATAAATTCAGAACTGCACCTCTTCTTAAGGTCAAAGGCGTTTTTGGGGGCAGAGCTATCAATTAGTGTAAGGCAAGCCTTGAGCACCGCTCTTCTTCTTCATTGTGCTAGTGGTGCCACTGCTCCTCTTCTTTGGATTGCAGGCGGTGCCACCACTCTTCCTTTGCAAAATTTGTGGAGGCACCGCACTTCCTCTTCTGCTAATAAGCAATGACAGAAAAAAAAAAAATTACGAGAGGAAACAAAAGAAATAGACAACACCAGGCTGATCTCACGCCTCCACTACACCAACGATTTGCTCCACCATGATTTAACTTGGATTTTCTCAGCCCAACAATTATCAGCAACAATCTCCACCACGCAGTAGGCTCCACCACATAGCAGGCTCCAACGATGATCTCCTTCGGACGACTTCTCCTCCTCAGGAAACGGCCTTCTACTTCAATGCTTTTCCTTCACAATTCCACCTCCTTATGAAATACCTGCTACATCTCATGGCCTCCCTTCTTCATGGCTCACGGATCCATGGTGTAGATTGTGTAGAGCTCCACATTAATCATGTGAGAAATTTTAATGCTTGAGTTGATTTGGATACGCTTTAGAAAGCTAGAACAATTCCTGCAATTGTCACGTACAGGCCAAAGTGGGAAGGTGAAGCATACGAAGGTGATGAATAGAATTGTCTAGATGTACTTTGCTTAGTTATGGAGCTAGGAGCTGTTGTATTGATGTGGAGATTCAGGTTTCTTCCAGACTCCAACTGCTCTCGCGGGAGGAAAACAAATAGGACTTTGATTCCATGGCAGTGATATGGCTCTCTATCTCCACGTTGATGCTGCTTGTGCTTCCTTCACGGTGATGACATCGAGTCTAAGAGAAAAAAATTTTTGGCCTCCTTCAATACTTACACTCAACACTCCCCTGGAGCTCTGATACCAACTAAGAATTAGAAGGCAGAAAGAGCAAAGCTCATAGGCTCTCTTACACAAGAAATGGTCAAACAAATTCAATTGATTAATGTGAAACTATTACAATACACAGATGTAGCTTATCATAACAAACCAACAACTAGATCCATAAGAAGTGGATGTAAAACCTCTTCATACTAAATAATAAAGGACACATCAAACCGTAAACCTAGATACTCAACAAGCATTTCTACATTATTCCAACACAATCAACAGCCTATTTTGAAGGTGTAGGTTAATCTAATCTAAATATGATTGCAGGAGAAACCGTACTTCAATCAATATCTGAAATCATAATATTTACAAAACTTTTAATATCAATAAAATATATATAATAGTAATATTTAGACATTGTAATCTTACACTACTTTAATATGTCAAAGTTATTTAAATAATGATCTTCTCATACTCTTGTAGAGCACCTTCACTGAGCTGTAAATACTTACTACTTTCTGTACAAATACATCTTTAAATTATTTTGAATTTATTTTCGACTTTGAGATTAATATAAACCCACTAAATTCTATCATTTCACCCAAAAAAAAATTATATATTCTTAGCCTTTCTCACCATTCAACTTTCAAAGGTAGGGACTGCACCTTGATGGTATTAGGCAAGGACAGAAATGTCATATTTTCGGGTGAAGAAAATTTCTTTCGATGAAGAAAGATAGAAATGTCATATATTCAAATGAAGAAAAATTCTTTGTCATTATTATAAGAATTTTTTTTTGTTATTATTAGACGAGTTGTTCAAAGATTAAAAAAAATTGGTCTCCTTTGAGCCCTGGGAAAATTGCTACATCACTACGATTTAATGTGTGGTAAGTAAAATATGATAAAAAGTGCTCCGTCTCTAAGACACTGCTATTCAATTTGTTTTGTTGGTAAAATTGTGTGGTACATCTAATTTTATATGTATTTTTATTTATATATAAAAAACTGTTTTTTTCAAACACTTATATTTTTATTACGATCGATAATACAATACAATATTTAAATACTCATATATATATATATATATATATATATATATATATATATATAATATGTAAAAACTATTTTTTTTCAAAGGATATACTTTTTTGAAAAGAAGCTCTAACTGTTGCTACCTTGGGTTGATCGCGGCTGCTGCTGATCACGCCTGATCTTGTAAGTACACATATATTTGTATATCCCCAATAATGTTAAGTACGTGTATCATATTGTTAAATACCAGTATACCTGCAAATGTGACATTTCTCGAGCTGTTAACTTATTGATTGAGTGAATCTTTAGTAATTTTGTTACTTAAGTATGACTAGTAGCACATAATTTTACATAAATTAGGGTTTTGAAGTGAAAGTAAAGTTAGCCTGTGAAAGCAATCATTCGTATTATCAATTGGGAGAATAAATTATCCAGTGAATGAGGTCTTCCTATATATGGTTGATCTCGCTTTGATCGAGTTTGCCTGTAAGTTATTTTTAAGAAAATATATAGATATGTGTTTTTATTATATTAAAATTTACACATTTTAATTAAGAATTAATTTAACTTTTAATCAATAAAAATAAATAAATTTTTATTATTTAAGAAGACTTTTAAATAATAATATTTAAAAAAAAGTGTTACTATTATTTAAAAGAATTTATATTTTAAGATATTAAAATAATTTTTAATAATTCATTCATCTTAATAATTTTTAGCAACTAAATATGATATACACAATGTTCCACCACGATGCATCTCTCAAAGTTGGGGTGCCCTCGCGCTTCCCACACTCTGGGGGCTGGGAGGGTCCATGGAAAACTTTGCCCAGTGCCCTCCACAGGTCTAGGCCTAGGCCAATTTCCAATTCAAATATGTTATAACGGTGATCCATTTAAGCCTAAGTGTCTTCTATTTTAATCCTTTTAAACTACAAGGTATAGGAGTTGGATTCTTCTAGGCACATCAAAGCTTATAGTTTTTTAATTTTCAAGAAAATATAATTAATAAAATCAATTAATTTTTATATTAATAAAAAAACAAAAAAAACAAAAAAAACAAAACAACTAATTTTTATATTAATAAAAAAACAAAAAAACAAAATGGTAAACCATTATTCAAATTGAAGTTAATAAAATTAGTTGTGAAAGAGATCTAAGTTATCTCATGTAATGAAGCTTTGATGGTCCAGTTTTAACTTTTAAACTATTATTATTTAGCTTCATATCAAGTGGAAAAAAACTTTTCTTCTAGCAGTCACAAAGCTAATAGCAATTGACGGTGGTCCTTCTGTAATCATAGTATGTACCCTCCTTCCAGTATTAAATTTAGGTGGACCTATGCGAGTACATGTGTCTTACTATTTGGTACTCGTATTCAGCCAGTTGTACATTGAGATTTTGGAAAATATTTGTGGTATTTATTTCTGAAGTACTACCTAGGTTTTGGAAAAGCTTTGTGGTGTTTATTATGTCTCCGCTTCATAGAGAAATAATTAGATGACCCACAAAAATTAATCTCCTATTTTCTGTAGTTCTTACCCTCTGAATGTTGGTTCAGAGGGGCTTGGTTCTGTGCACGACCTGTAAAAAAACTAGGGGCAGGTTACTTGGCAGAGTATAGAGACCTTGTGAACGACGAGGATGACACAAAACAACTGAGGGAGAGATTAAATGAGCTTCACATATGGCCAAGCCCTCTGGAGAAGAGTAAAGATCAATTTATTCTGTATGAGGAAGTTGATGCTTATGAGAATGATGGGTGTGGTCATGAAGGCCCTTAACAATCATGAGTATATAATATACTTTCTGCAGACAAAAGAAGAGATGATATTTAATCATGCCAAAGTGCACCCCCATCTTGAATTTATAGATAAAAAATGGGTTGAAGCTTCCAAGGTATGCACATTACTTCTCTTCTTTCACTTCACGAGAAATGGTAGTGTTTTTTTAATGAGTGAAAATATTTCTACACTTAGCTTAGTCCTCAAATGGATAAAGTGCTTTTAAGTTTGTTGTTTTCCCATTGTTTTCTGAATTTTCTGTAATGTTTATTTCTTATTTCTTCGGCTGTCCAGTATACCCTATTCATGTCCCTCAAGATTTTTTTTTTAAACACATTAGGTCCATGTATCCCGTTCTAGGCTAGGATAGGTTTGTCCATGGACTTCTAAGCATATTTTACTATCTTGGGGCCTTTATCAATCAAGACGCTAAGGGCACTAGTATTGTTTAGTGTGTTGCTTCTACCTCAGACACTACTAATGATTGATTAGCATTTTTCAAGGTGGATATGGTTTACCTTGGACTATGACATCTATGTGCAACAATTTAGCATGCTAAACTTGGCCTAAAAAAATATTATCTTGATTATTTAGTATAAGAACTTAATAACCCCCATGCTGCATAAACCCAAATTTACAGTTAAATCATAAATTTTAGAAGAAAAATGAAGGCTGATAGTTTTATGATCTAATGCTAAGAAGCCTTGGAATCCTTTAGAGTCTATACATCAACTTCAAACCCTTCAAATCCCCCATTGTTTGTAAAATTTCATCTAAATCCCCTCAATAAAATTCAAATGGTACTGGTTCCTGTAATCTATAGCAAATCACTACCTGTTAAAAACCATGGTCATTATCATACAAAATCATTTTACTACCCACTACGAGTGGGGTGAGTGTGCTTATCCATTGACAAATGTGTAGGACAAGAATAGGATTCCCACAATTGAAAGGAATCTAAACGGTTCTTGTTCAAAATTGATATTATGGTATAGAAACTAAGCATACTCCACATAACTGGGTTTTGGGTGAATTAGAAATGTGTAATTCGAACTCCACGTAACCACTAATCAATGGGTGGTAACCAATAACTAAGGGGAAAGGCCCTACTAAGACTTATTGCATAATAAAACAACCCATCTAATGTTATAATCTATTTAATTATGGTATAGAAAAAGGAAAACAAGCAAGGCCTTAGGTATCTACATTTATTTTCTATAACTTCCCAACAATAATTATTGACAACGTCGAGGACATTGCCACCTCGTGGCTCTTGTTATATAAAATTTCGTACAAGAGAAATAAGTTTTGAAACATAAATATAATAGAATTAACATAAATTATTATTAAAATATAAATATAAATATATTAAAAATAATTATAATCATATTTTTTAATATAAGTGAAAGTGTAATTAACTTGAATTCATATTTAATGATAATAATAAATCAAATATAAAGAAATTTGGTAGTATTTAATAAATCCAAATTAACATGGAATTACTATAATATAAATATAAGTAAAAATGGATTTGAAATTTTTTATGACTCGGTTACAATCTAGGAGCAATTTAAAAATATACTCTAATGTTGGGAAAAAGTTTAATCTATGCAACAATGAATTCACGACTCCTCTAGAATCAATACAGTTATTAACTTAAATTAATCCATTACTCCTCTCCAATCAATGTCGTGATTAACTTAAATATTCTTTATTTGAACTTTGGATATCTTAAATTAAAGATATGTCATATAAATATAATTCTAGATATTCTTGTCCATATCTTTATAAATCCCTGGATCTTCCTTTGTTCTCAAACATATACCCCGTTAAATATCAAAAAAGAATAATAATAATGGAATGGTCTATTTTTTTTTCCAAAGAAAAAATTCGTAAATATTTTATTCACATTCAACAGATGGCCCTCAAGGTCCATTATACAAAACCAACTAAAAAGTTGTCAATACAATCAGTTAAACTGCCTCAGGAAGAGCGCAATAACCATTAACATTCAGAATGTTACCAAAAAAACTTATCAGCAGAAAAAAATACATATATGAACAACCATGCAAAGTCTGATCATAGCAGACTTTTTTCATCATTCCTGATCGCTCAGGTCATATAAACTGTGTATCGAATGGTGATCACAAGCAAAACAAAGCCAGGGAAAAACTAGCTGGTTGAAATAGTCTCTAAAAGAAAAAAAGAAATCAAAGCTGATCAATAATCAGTAGCTAAAAATTGGCCAATCCCAGGCCATCCAAAGAAGAATCCATATCCATATCAGCACACAAAAAAAAGAGGCTAACAGCCCACATGTCCTGCTCTAGTATGTTTTCTTGATATCACCAGAAATAAGATGAAGCATATCATTCTCAGCAAGAGAATCATATATGAAGGGTACCGAAACTCAGGAAATCCAGAAAATCCCAATCATACATCTCCAAAAATATCCAACAGAGTATTCATAAGTATCTGATAGAAACACATAATGCATGAAGCCCTCATAAGTAAAACAGACAAATAAACTGCAAATCGGACATCTCACAGAACATATTAGAAAACCTGAAAAGTTTCCACAATTTCAGCCCCTCTCTGTTCACATGTAACCCAAGATCCTTCAAGAACGCTGCCACCTGCTTTAGCCAAGAATCTGCTTTAAAATTTCGTTCCCTATAAATGTGTTTGAAAGACACATAATCCAGACTGTCAGCTAAAACATGAACATCTTGTAGAATCATGGCTAGTTCAAGGTTTAATAAACGATACTTACCCGATGCCCAATTGATAACTAATTGGGAATCCCCAAAAACCTGAATTTTTTCCAAACTATGCTTCCGGGTCAACCTAAGGAGAAGCTTAAGTGCACACGGTTTTGCATAATTATTAGTACCCAAGCCTAAACCTGCTTTGAAAGAAACATAATGACTATCAGATATGAACAAAATACCACCAGCTCCACAAATCATTGGATCCCCAGCTGCAGATCCATCAAAATAGCCCCATGAATAAGTTTTATCAATTTCTTCCACAAAAATTGATCTGATAGAGGCCACATAAGAGGACTGTGGAAAAATATTCATCATTCCCAAGCTATAGCTTGAAACCTATGTAGGAGTTGTGACAAGACCCTCAAAACAGGATCTGTTCCTTGCTATCCATATAAACCAAAGAACAATGATAGGTAGAGATTTGATAAGTGTCACATCTGATAGCAAACACCAGTTTTTAAGACAAGCAGACAAGGATTCTCCATACCATGAATTATTAATTTTCAAATGATCCTCAATAATTGACCAAACAGATTGAGTAAAAGGACATTCTATTGCAATATGAAAATTGGATTCATAGCTTTGTTTGCATAAAAAGCATCTTCCAGGACCTTCTCTACCCCTCAAGCAAAGAACATCCCAAGTCAATGCTTTACCAGAAAAAAGAAACCAACTAATTTTTTTTGTTTTTAGAGGACACTTCATCTTCCATATGACCTTCCACCACCAGACCGGATCCACTTCTCTATTAATAAGCTCAGCATAACCCTCTTTAGGAGAATACTTATCAGTTTTTGATAAATTCCAGATAAGAAAATCATCTGCAGCAGAAAGTCTAACATGGCTAGACTTGAGAATGCCTATATATCCATTCCAAGCTGCAATCTCATGAGAGTCAATAAATCCAATAGATTCTGCAGATAACCATTTTTGAGACATCAATATAGAACCAATAATTCAAATATCAGAAAGAAAATGAAAACTAGTCAAATGTAATCTTTCTAACATAGGAATAGGAAAGGCATGTCTCCATTTACAGCCAGACCATGGATCTAAACCAATATGAATAGCATTGCCAGAACCAAATTTCCAATGAGATTGAAAGCCCATAAAACAACTTTCCAGCAAATAGAAATATTCTTTTTCTTTTTAACAGAAGATCTTATCCAATCCAGAATATTCATTGGGTAAATATATTTTTGTATTTCTATCTTAACCCATAAACCCGAACCATGGATGATATTCCAGACATTTTTTGCTGCGAGATCCTTGGAAAATAAAACAGGCACTTTAAGTCCCCATCCACCCAAATATTTAGGCATAGCAAGAAACTTCCATGATATCCAGGGTAAACCAGAAGAGTTTTGTTTACCAGCCCAAAGAAAATTAAAACATAGTTTTCTGATTTTATCTATTACACCCATAGGTACCCAGAAATGCATCCAGTAGACTGGAATGGCCTCTAAAACAACTTTAATCAAAATCAACTTTCCTCCTTTGGATAGCCAACGGAAGCTCCAATTCTGAATCCTTTGTTCAACTTTAATAATCAGCCAATCCCAATCCCTAATAAGATATCTGCATGGTTTTAGGTGAAAACCAAGGTACTTCATGCCATGTTCAATTCTAACAACAGGGAAACTGAAGATATTCTGTAATGAAATAACATCAGAATCTTCCATACATGAGAAATGTAAAGAAGATTTATTGTCATTTATTTGCATCCCAGATGCCATACATAAATGCATTAAAATCTCATAGAGAGTAGAAAGAGACTGTTCAGAACCATCAGTAACCATGACAATGTCATCCACAAAGAGAACATGAGTTAAAACTGTATTATTACCAAAAGATAAACCATGGTAAGTCTCACTAAGTGTAGCATGAAGAATAGCCCTCCCAAGTCCTTCAACCACAATAAGAAACAGAAGTGGTGCCAAAGGACACCCCTGCCTAAGTCCCCTACCAGATTTAAAAAAATTGGTAGCAACGCCATTGATGAGCAGAGAAAAAGAAACAGAGGATAGACTGCTCATAACCCACGCAATAAAGTTTCCTGTGAAACCCATTTTTGCAATAATAACCCGAAGATAGACCCATCTAACTTGATCATAGGCTTTAGAAAGATCGATCTTAATCATAACAGCTTTTAAGGATTTAACATGCATAGTATTCATACCTTCCTGAATGACACCTACAACATCGTGTATCTGCCTTCCCGGCAAAAATCCAAACTGTTCACTAGATATACACCTACCCAAAACCTTTCCGATTCTGATTGAGATAATCTTACCAATAATTTTGTATACAAAATTACACAGAGAAATAGGCCTAACATCCTCAAAAGATAAAGGACTATCAATATTAGGAATAAGAGCAAGAAAGGTAGAATTAAAAACACCTGGAATCTTTCCATTTATCTTGGATAATTCAATAACTCTTAGAAGGTCTTCACCCAAAACATCAAACAGACATCTTTACACCTCAACAGGAATACCATCAAGTCCAGGGCTCTTATCATTTTTGATGATGGATAATATATGCTTGATATCTTTAAGAGTAATAGCCTGCATAAGCTCGGTATTTACATCCTCTGAAACAGAAGATGGAAAGTGACCAGCACTTTGAACAATCTCTGGAAGATGGAGGTCATATTCTTCTTTGAAAAGCCTTTCAAAATGCTGAATCCCAGCCTCAGCTATAGCCTTAGACCCTTCCACAAGATTTCCAGAGTCATCATAAAGTTTCCAAATAGAGTTGCGACATTTCCTATGAGCAGCAAATTTATGAAAGAAAGGAGTATTATCATCACCACAGCTCAACCATAACGCCCTACTTTTCTGACGAGCCTCCTTTTCCTGGAAAAGAAGAATAGCACTCTTGCGAGATTCAATCTCAATCAGAAAATCTTTATCAGCCATTGAAGTAATACCAAAAATATGTCTATCATGAAATCTTTTCAGCTCAAATTCAATATCAACCAATTCTTTAATGTTCTAAGCTTTTTTATTCAATGACCACTTAGTATAAATTGCTTTAATCCATTTAATATTCTCACTAAATTGTGAATCAGGAGATAAAGCAGATCGAGCATCAAAAGGAACCCAAGAATCTTTGAAAGCTTCAACCAAGTCAATATGTTCCAGCCATCCTACATTAAACTTGAAAGGACTATGGGCCTTAGGAGACTGAGAAGAAATTTGCATGAAGACAGGTTGATGATCAGAAACACCTCCACACCCAATCCATTGTTTAAGAAGGAAATCACAATCAAGGAAATCAGCCGAAACTAAGAGACGATCCAACCTTTTGCAAATACCCTCAGACCCAACTCTACAATTACTCTAGGTAGGAATAGCAACCAAAGGATTGATGTCAACCAACCCCAATCTCTCCAACAGATGATGAAAAAAATTAGTTAAAGGATCTACTTGAGCATTAACACCCCAGATTTCAAAAAGACCCAAGGAAAAATTAAGATCTCCCCCAAAAACTAAAAAAGGAGTCAAGAAACAGTCCAACTTGATCAAGTTATTCAAGAAAGATTCCCTGTCTAGATAGGGCACGTAAAGATTAACAAAGGATATTTCCTTTTGTAAATCAAATGAAAATAAGACAACACACAACCCTGCTTTCATAGCCCATGCGTTATGAAAAAGAAAATTACAAGACTTCTAGCCCAAAATAAGTCCACCCGATCTGCCCATAGCATCCACCGAAATGAACTGCCAACCATGAATCAAATGTTCCAACTCTTGAACCAGTACACATCCCTCAATCATAGTTTCTTGAATAAAAATAACATTAGTTTCATGTTTATCAATAAGTCTAATAACCGCTAGTTTCTTGGGTAGACTAGCCAAACCCCTAACATTTAAGGTCATGAGGATCATAAGGAAACCTTGTTAAGGGAATTTGCTCTAAGCGTCCCAATACCTCTCATCACAGAATGTGTATCAAAATCATCACCTATCAGACCATTATCCACTTCATGATTCCCAGATTTATTCTTAACAGGCCTAGAAATCTCCTGAACAGATTTTGAGCACGAGCGGAGATAATAGCCCTTGCTAATAACTGGAGAGGCCTTGTAAGGAGATACAAAACCCAAATTCTTCAAAGATAAATCCGGAACAGTAGGAGATAAGGCCTGAGAGAAAATATTCAGGGAGGGAATAGCAAGATCGTTCAAAGAATTGGAAATGCTCAACGATTTATGTTTGGCTAAAGGTTCATATTTCAAAGAAACAGAATGCAAGTCCAGATTCTCCTCCACAGGCATTCCAGCCTTTGCATTAGACTGAAACCCACCTTTTTTGACTCTCCAACCTTTGGAAGTAGAGTTCTTAGTAAAAGGAAGAGAGCATTCATTTTCCAGATGTCCAAACCCATGACATCTAAAACATCGAAAAGGAATTCCCAAATAATCCAGTGGCTGAGAGAAATCACTGTTACCCTTTTTAATGACCAGTTCAGCAGGTAAACCCAAACGAAAGTCTAGCAAAACAAGAACCTGACCAATGCAACAAACCCCAGAGTGTAAATAAGTAAGATCGGTTTCCAAATGGGTACCCAAAGTATTTCCAACAAGTCTGAAGAAATCAGCAGACCAGAATTCAAAGGGTAAATGTGGGAGTTTGACCCAAATAGGAACTTGATCATACCTTTCCTTTCGTGGATCAAATAAAGGAGTCCACCTTTTAATAAGTAAGCCAGCATTATCCCATTTCCAAACACCAACCAGAATCCTATCAGCAACATCTATTGTAGAAAATTTAAAAGCTATCCAGCCCCTTGGAAGCATGTAAATCTCAGGACTATTGCTGATAATCTCAGTCCAAGTCTTTACAGCCCACCCATGCAAAGATTCATCTTTATAATTACGCCTTCCAAACCTCCCAACCAAAGTCAAAGCATTGGTGAGAACTATATCATTTAAAAGCACGTCTTCCCCCAGAGTCATTAAAACCGGATTTATTTTCTTAATGGGTTTAGGCTACCTCCTCTTAGACTTAGGAATGGTCTATTATAACACAGACACGGTCCCTTACATGTGCACAATGCGGACATAATATTTTAGAAGGCGATGAAAATGCACTTTAACTTCAAGGAATTTAAAAAAAAAATGGCATTTAGACATTGACTATTTTATTATTATCGATAGCGATGGTTAACCAAATTTTTTGTCGATATTTAACGAGGAATCTACTTCACACTTATGGGAACAAATTTCTTTGTGATGGTCAATTTATCTCTCAAATTCTATCCTTGCGAATTCATACTGCCCCTTTGTTTTAAGGTTTGCTTGGATTTTCATTGGGGTTGGAATTTGATTGGTAAACTGACTAAGACATAAGAAATTTTCCCATCAAATATAGTTCAAACTTAAAATAACTTATCACAAACTATATAAGTAAAATTATTTTAACGATTATTTTATTTCAAATAACTACTCTCCTTTTAGTATAATAATCACTCTTGAAAAAAATTAAAAATATATTGCTTCTTCTTCAGGGGTCAAGAGAGATTTTTAATTTGACATAGTAATATAAATATTACGGGTAATTCTATTTGGGTGGGATGAGGATTAACCTCCAAATGTTGGGATGGATTCATACCTCCAAATTATGGAATCAATTCATACCTCCAAATTGCTAGTTGGAGTCATAGTAATCATTGGGTTTGCTAAGAAATAACATCCAAAACACATGCTAGATTCATACATCCAAACCATGGAATGGATTCATATCAATCCTTAATGTTGCTATGAAATAACCTCCAAATTGTAGGCTAGATTTATACCTCTAAATCATAGGAGTTATAAAGTATTCTATTCTTTTAGAAAAATATTTTATGTTGGGGTTTAGGTGGGTATTGAGGATCAATCAAACCTTGCTCCATGACAACCAAGAAAATTGAGATCAATATTTCTTGGCTCACTAGAACCAAGAAAAGTTAGATCAATCTTTCCTGACTATTAATTATTTCTTTCAACCTTTTTTATATTTGGAACATTCATAATTGTAATTCAAATTATTATATGCAAGTCATGTGTGTTAATATTGTATTGGAACTGACATGAACATAGTTGAAAATATAAATACTTATTTACATACCCTATGTGTTATTGTCACCATGAAATGGTATCACATAAGTTTCAACATCTGTGTATGTTTATAACTATTGCATACTTAGAACTTAACAATGGATATTTTTCCCTCTCCCATACAGATTATAAAAACTAGATATAACCCAAGAAAAGGTAACTAAATGTTGTTAATTCCCTTGATTTCACGAATAAATGTAGAGGAAGTGGAGGCAATTCATTGCATCTTGTGAATGACCCAAACCTAAGCTATGCACGTGATGATATGGTGTTATTGGAAAGTAAGAGGAATTTTCTATGCTCATTTGGGTTCAAACATCAATGATGTTTGTTTCAATAGGAAGGTAGGCAATTCCATCCATGAAACAATTTCAATTTTACATTTTTATGGAGTTTAATTTATTGATCTTATAAAAATAATGAGCTCTCTATGGATATACTTGTATTTACATGATATAAAATTGGTAGATTGGTAGGTTGTGGTGTGAAACATCTGAAATTCTCATATTTTCTAAACATTGCACTAATTATTGGAATATCAGTATTTTACATTCTTTATTACATTGATCTCTTTACTAGGTTGTCTTTAATCCAGTTTTCCTTCCCCATTACTAATCCATTGGGTCTTCCACTATCCAATGCTATAAATTGATCAGTGAATCATTGATCCCAATGTGATCATTATTAGCATTATAATGTTATTTTATTTAGCATCATGTTTGCTTATACTAATATGCGTTAGGGCTCATGTTTGTTATTACATTATCATAAGATATATAGGGGTTTTAAAAACATGTTGATAAAAATAGATATCTACAATATTTGGGGAAACTAGAGGTTTTCTCAATTGGAAAGGTATACTGGGAGGGGTGTTCAACAATACAATTTTAGGAGGAATTTGCCAATATTTAGTGAAATTAGGGATATTCTTTAATATCCTATGAACGATCATGCTATCTAACAAGTTCACTCAGTGAACCCCTTGTGCTGTAATTATACATGCTTAAAGATGTGGTGACACTACCTCATTGAAAGAAATTTTTTGTCAATGTCATATAATGTAAGTTTAAAATATTTATTTAACCAACAAAATCTAAATGCTAGACATGGCAAGTGGTTTTATTTCTTAAGTGAATAGGACTTCGAAACAAAACACATAAAGGGAAAAGAAAATAAAGTTGCATATGCTTTGAGTCATCACGTAAACTTACTGTTTGCAAGCAGTAGTTACGAATCAAATATGGAAAAGCATATCTTCAATGGAGAAAATTATGATAAAGAGTACTAAAATTTAAAAGAAAAGTGTAATATCCCGAATTTTGGACCTACCATTTATAGGCATGAGCTTATTGATCATGATGATTATATTGATGTTTTATTTTTTGGGTCAAAGACCCCACTGCACATGAACATGATGATTTTATTTGTATATTGGGTGTAAGCCAAGTGTTGATGATATATGTATATATATGTTTTGTGTTGGGCATGGACCCTGAAGCACATGATCAATGAGATGTCTTGTGTTGAGCGAGAGGCTTTGGAGAACATGAGTACTTACATTTGTGTTGAGCATAAAGCTCTGGAACACATGAAAATATAATTGAAAATGTTGGGCATAAGCTCTGGAGCATTCCATGTTGATGTTGAGCATAAGTTCTGGAGCATTGAATCCTTGGCCATTGTATCACTAGGTGTATCGTACAAATACATCCTAGCATTTAGTGTTGAGAGAGAGCTCTAGAATTGCAATATGTTTGTAAGTCCCTATTATAAGCATTGAGTATGGGCTCTTGTAAGTGCTAGGGGTTATTGAAAAGATTAAAATCACCTCCGAGTGAAAACGATTCGAGAATAATATTGATCTCATCATACTTATTTTTAAGTGATTAAATGAAATTTCAAATTTCTGTATTCTCATCAAGTACTGAAGAACTACCATGTTATACGAGGGAAATCCAACATGCAAGGATGTTTAGAGTTGCCTAGCCTAGTAGACCTGAGCCATCTATCTACTTGATCTTCATAAAGAAGTGTCGGTAAGTCTAGGGATCATGATACATGATGCCCGAAGACAAATGTTAACAAGTATTTTAATACTATGTATTTTATACATAGTATGTATAAAGAATTAATTATGATTAATTATATAATTGAATAAAGAAAGGAGAGAAGCTCCACCAATTATTATTTATTATTAAAGGATTAATAAATAGTAAAATATCTATGAAAGACTAACTAGGAACTAGTTAAAAGTTCCTAGGTTAAGAATTGAAAATTACCCCAGTAAATTAAAAAGGGTTAAATCAAGAAATCAAGGATTTCTTGATTTTCCCCTTTGATTGAAAAGTCTGTCTATAAAGACTCAAGTCAAGAAAAGGCTTGGGGTTCTGATTTTTATCTAGGAGAATTATTATTCTGCCTGTTTTTTCTCTCAAGTGTTTTCTTGGAGAACTTTTCGTGCAAGGAAAGGAGGTTTGATTCAGAACTAATTACTAGTTAGGAAACCCTACCTTAGGAGCTCTAAGCTACTTGCATGTTGGAGTCTAGCTTGGGGGGATCTGGGTTTAAACTAAGAATAGTTTTGGGTCATGGTTGGGAGGAATATGGTAGTTCCCAAGTCATTTGGTCATCAAACAAAGGTCATATCTCGATTGAATTGTTAATGCTAGTTATTTAAGTGTGCGGGGGCATCCATTAACAAAGCTTAGAATTTAGGTATGAAACCCTTGAAGGCCTATTCTATTTCTTTCTTGAAGATTCATTATTGTTTATGTTAAGTAATGGCTAGAATGTAATTTATAACCCTAATGGTTAAGTTTTATGGTTAACAATATGCTAGGGTTTGTATTTGCAATTTACTAGTCATAGGTTGGAGAATTTTTACTATATGTTGTTTATGTTCAGGGTTGTATCTTTCATAAATGTTCATGTATTAACTAGGTTTTGATCTTAGTATTATGTTTATACCTTGTTTTTTGTAGTTAATACTCTACTGACATATTCCATTTATCAGCAGAGGCTTGCCCTAAATTTTAAAGAAACTAGTTCAGTAGTAATTAATTAAAATATTAATTATGCTAACTAATACAAGTATATATTATAAACTTGATCTAATAAGAACATATTTCATATAATAAACAAGCTAAACAAATTAGTAAATACCTTCAAAGGTCTGCTCCACTCAATCATTTAAAAACAAAATACTTTACATAATTAGAACAAACATTAAATTTAATCAAAGGGATATCGTGACCATCCATGTGGTCCTTATCAAGAATCTTCTATAAAACCTACAGTCTTAACATCTATAATAAAATACCATAAATCACATGCATTATATGTTTGAGGGTCCTGTATAATATTCATCATAAACATCCAATTATGATCTTACTAAGTAAACAATTCATATAACTTTGTATTAATAAACAGAGGTTGTGGTATCGACCCTTATGGGTTACAAATATAATTCATAAGAAAAATTAAACTCCACATTAAAAAACCCACTATAGTTCTTATTTAAACAAGGAATTCATTTCTCTTAAGAAGAAAACCCTATCCTATGCAAACACAGGTCGCAACATCGAATCCCATGGATGTCCGTGACCCAAGGCCAACATAATAGAAAACTTAACATAAATCATTACTATAATCAAAATGCATAACAAAATCCATAGCTTAATGCATAGTATCCTTTCCATTATTACATATAAAATGTTTTACAATTTAGTATCGCCAAGGCCCAAATCCTGAAGGTCGCATACCCAGTCACATTGCGACGGCCAAGTTTCCAAATCTAATCACACAGTCACGCTATAGTAACCAAAAAGATATTGTGGGTTTTCCATAACCCTGGCTATTACAGCCGTATCTATTTAAATAACAAATTACATATTAAAATGCCAACTAAGCTATCGCAGTCGTTGGCAGAGGCACATGCCATTCATGGCATGGCCTACACGCACGCTGAACCATTACAAAACCAAATTGCATTACTCTGTCTAAAACACAGTTTCCATTAACATTAACGCAAAGCTTACAGTGGCAAGCTAATGGGATACAACACCATTGCAACAATGGCACAACCCATGGCATAACACGGGCCAAGCTCTAGAAGCTTCCCCAAATATAAAATTACAAACAATATAAACGGAGTGTTGTGCATACTTCCAAAACCCAAACTATTACAATTATACACAGAGTAAATTGTGACAGGCTTAAAGCCACAATTGAACCAGCAAGTCAACCTTGTAAACGCAACATTAAAAAAACTACACAGTCCCGAATTTACACAATATAATCTATTGAAATCGCTGAATGAAACTCTTATGCATCTTATACCAAAACAAATTACAGTCTTCACATAAAATACAACGAGCAGTATATTTACACATTAAGGCACAAATCCTCTTTTACAACAGTCAACATATTAAAAATGTTAAATGGCAAGCTGTGAAGCTATGGCACCATTACAAGTAATGGTGCAGCCACAGCTCAAAATGCCAAACCTCCCAACGAGAGTAAAAAAAAATACCCAGAGCAAGCTACATTATAAATCCTAAAGGTAGAGTCGACAAGTGCCATCTAAAACCCCAACCCTGTAAAGAATCCCAACTCAGAAATGCCTAGAATGAGAGGAGGAAAGTACGATCTTGCTAGCAGGATTACCATGGCCATGAAGTAGCAACCCCAAATCGAAAGCGCAGCTCTATGCAAACCCAGGAGCACCTTCATTTCCACATGTAATCAAATCAACTATGGCATGAGAAGCATGACCATGCCATGGATAAAACAACGAAACAATGTGTTTACACAGAGTCTGGTCCAACTTACCTGCAAATCGATGGAGGTCACCTCCTTTCTCCAACTTCCCAGAGGCCACACAAAACCCCAATGCCAAAACCACATAATGCACAAAAAAAGAATGCCCAAATCCTTTGCCCAAGTGTTTTCACAAACTTTGATGGCATTAATGGCACTAGTTGGTGGCCATTAACGCATCCATAAACCCTCACCATAGTTTATGATCCATTGTTATATTACATATCAACCAAGTCTTAAGATAAACCCTGTCATATCATGGTGCACACTATATCCTATAGTTTCACCACCTTCTAATGCCAGTGCATACATATTAACAATGACATGGTATTTATACCATAGTCTTTCAACTCCAAAGTGTGCCCAGACTTAACACTATGGTATAGTGTTTGCATTTTATCCCCCTAGCATCAAAGTATTGTGTTGGTACATGCCGTTGCTAGTTCATATAGGTAGCATTTGTGCATAAGTATTTAGTCTAGGTTTTGTAGTATTTAGGAATCATGGAAAACATAGTATGCCATGATGCCCTCACTAGGAAGAACAAGCTTAAGTTTCCAAACTCGTAACCAAGGTAGACCTGCAAAATAGAAACCAGAGAAGTGTAATTAATTAACCAAGAGATAGATAATTAATAATGGTAAGGACAGTAAGTTAATTCACAACATCTAGTTAATTAACTAAGAAAGATAATTAACGAACATAGGGCTTACCTGAGTCATAAAATGGAACAGTAATAAAAGTGCAAGGTGGAACTGAAAGTATAACTAGGAACTGAATTGCTTCAAGTAACCAAATAATCCCGATGTCGTAAAAGTAACCTGTAAGTCAATAAATAAGGTGCCTTAGTTTGAATGAACTAAGTAAGCCTGCATAACGAAGAACGACCTTACCTCTCATATCGTCATGGGAGAACGAGTCCCGCCACTCCACCACTTTGTTCCCATTAGCAAAGTAATTTAGTTTTTATTAAATAAACAAAGTACACATGTGCAGGATAAAAATAATGATCTATACAATTCATTAATTCACCGAAAGTAATAACTAAGATGTATCAATAGTTTAAATAATAGAATTAAGACATAAGAAGTAAACGAACTAATAATCACTGAATGGAAAAGAGATTAACAAGACAGTATGGGTAGTTTCTGAAGAGATTGAAAGTATAAGTAGCACATGTAATTCCACATGAGTAATAATGGTCCCCTTTGGGTAGTTTTCACTAGCCTATAATTTTTTCTTTTTATTTCAATTTTTGGGGACATTACAAAAAGACTGTTGAAAATGAAAAGAACCAAATAAAAATAGATTTTATCCTAAATAGGAGAGGATTACTGCTCCATAAAAACAGGTTATACATACCAAATACAACATAAATCAAATTAACAATCATGAATGAGTTACATAAACGACCTTATTCAAAGGATCCTGGATACCAGAAGATGATCACCATGATCAGAAAGGACTTCTTTTGGCCTAACATGAAGAAAGAGGTATCAGAGTACTTAGCTTTCTGCATCGAATGCAAACAAGTAGAGGAATAACACCAACATCCTGTAGGGTTATTGCAACCGCTACCCATTCTAGAATGGAAGTGGGAATTAATTAGCATGGATTTTATAACTCGTCTACCTAAAAATTTCAGGCAACATGACTCCATTATGGTTGTAGTCTATAAGTTAAGTAAAGAAACTCATTTTACTCTTGTAAAATCTACTTATAAGGTTGTTAACATTGCAGATATTTTAATGAAAGAGATTTTCAGGTTACATGGCATACCAAAGGTAATAATATCAGATAGAGATGTAAAATTTATAGGAAATTTATGGAAGCCTTTGTTTAAAGGGTTAGGCACTTAGTTGAACTTCATTACTGTTTATCATCCACAAATGAATGAACAGACTAAAAGAGTTGTCCAAATCCTAGAAGACATGCTAAGAATGTATGTAATGGACAAACTAGGTAAATGGGAAGACTACTTACACTTAGTTGAATTTGTTTACAATAATAATTCTCAAGTATCAACAAGTATGAGTCCTTTTGAAATTCTATATTGACACAAATGTAATACTCCAAATTCTTGGAGCAGTCTAAGTGATAGGTTGATGTTAGGACCTAAATTCTTAAAGGATATGGAACTAACCATGAAACATGTGTAATAAAACTTGAAGGCTTCCCAAGAGAAGTAGGAAATTTATGCTGACCTGAAAAGAACTCCTAGAGAGTTCCACATAGGTGTGCACGTGTACATAAAGGTAAATCCTAAGAAAATATCTTTGAGATTGTGAAAGTATTCAATGTTGACACACAGGAATTGTGGGCCATTTGAAATTTTGGATAAAGTAGGGTCGGTTTCATACTAGTTATCCCTACCACCTACTGTTAAAGTACATAACATTTTTCATGTTTCCATTTTGAAAAATTATATTCATGATGCTACTCATGTAATTGATTGGAATGATATATACGTGGAACCCAAAGGATATTTCTAGGTGGGACTGGAGTATATTCTCAACAGAAGAGAACATTTACTCTGGAATCATACCATAGGACAAGTCAAGGTGCAATGGAAGAACCTTAGTCCGGAATAATATACTTGAGAATTGGAAAGTGTTATGTGGGAGGCATATCCAATCATATTCCAAGATGAAGATATGGAAGAATAAATCAGAAAGTTAATAACACGATGGTGTTATCCTCTAAGGGGAGGTGTATGTAATACACCAAGAATTAATAATTTATTAATAATTTCTGTTAAGATATTTTATTTTATTATTTTGAATATTTTTGATGGAAAGTAAAAAATAAAACAAATGTAATGAATTATTATTTATTTAATAGAATATACTGAGGAGGACATAAATGAAATAGTTGTTGAAGAGTGTGTGGCTAATCCATAAGAGGAAAAGACAAGTGGCTGTAGTGGTTGAGTGAGAACTCAAGGTGTAGGAGGCATCTTTTCCAAAATCAGATCACAACTCTTTATTGAGTGCTAAAGAGAAGGAGGCTCATAAATGACCAAGTCCTAAGAAAACTACTATATAATAGTATGTCCATTAGCAAGCAGGAGGCTAGCATTGGACGAGGATTGAATATGATAATGAAAGAGATGGTGCATTAGTAGATTTTTATCTTATGGTTTAGTGAACAAGGTCGAGGGTTCTAGAGAAAGTGAATTGGCTTCTCTATGAGTTTGTTGGGAGGAACGACTATTCCATTTTTGTTTTCCTAGGAATGGTTCTAGGTTCTTTATTTGTTTCTTATTTTTATAACAAGTTACAGTAGGATTTCCATTCTTAACATGGAATCGCAATTAATTATGTAGCTAAAACTATTTTGCATCCAAAGTAAATATTGATCCTTTAGGTATCTCATTTAAGCATTGATCAGGTTTGAATCTAAATAGAATGTAGTTTTGTTGTGCATTAGTTCAGTAACAATTCTATTATGTTATTTTTTTGTTAACCATAATATGTTAGCATGGTAACTAGATCTTCTTTCATGTTATTGCATTGAATCTTGTAAAATGCTATATTAATTGTAACTTATGTATTCAGACTAGGAATCCATACCTGAATCAAAGACTACTTGTGAGGGGTAGTATTGTAATGATTAGTCATTTATGAACATAATCATTTTTACTTGTGTACTAGATTTGAATCTCATCACTCTTTTCCTTTAATTATTTAATGGACTGTAAATTATTCCTACTAAAATTGTTATCACGATGTTAATCAAGGGATAAAGCTATTGTTTTAAATAGATCAACATTTATTTTAGAATATGGATGTGTGCCAAAAGGCTTGAGAAATTTTATAAATACATCCTATTAAAATAACTCTGTTACGAATCCATATTTTATAGATCTAAAATGATGGATCGAGATCATTTGGATCTGATTCAAATATCTAAGGATAATCTAGTCATTGAAATTATCAATCTAGATATGATAAAAACTCGCAATTTCATCTACAAGATACAAAATAATCTAACAATCAAATCTACATTTGTTTAAAACTAATTATTCCAAGATCTATTCCAAGATTATGTTTGGAAACAATTCTTAAAGGTAAACCATTATAATCAATTCTATATTTTTTTCCATATCAAACTACAAGCTCTTAAACCAGTTATTCAATTTTTATATACTTTATTTCTTATTTGTAACCAATTATTTGATGTTTATCTCAAGCTACAAAGGCTCAACTATTCCACTGAGAGCATTGACCCATGCATCCGATTGAATTACTTAGTAATTTCTTTGTTGATAAATCGATATCCTAAAGAGGTGGGCTGTGCTCCCTTTGGTAACCAATCTCATAAAAGGATTGGAAACGATTACTATGGAAATCTTTTTTTAGATAGTTCATCCCATACATCATAGTTAGGGATGTTTTATTGTTAGTTTTTGTTAAAGAGGAGTTGGGCGAGCTCATGTTCGGCCGAGGCCTTACTCATTTTATCGATATTTGTTTTTATATATCTATTATAGTTTCTTATTATATATCAAATCCGGGTGAACTCCCTTTGGGAAGAATGAGCCATGGAATGATATTAATCGCAAGATTTATCTTTTACCTGTTGCTTATCAGTTATTGCAATAAGTGGGTGATTCTCTGGGAATTCGATTATGGTTTTATAATTTTTGGTTGAAATTAAGAACCATTTTCTTGATTCATTTTAATTTGGCCCGTGAATTTATATTAAGCTTGTAAATTATATTTTATCTTGATTGTTTTGAAAGGAAGGTGAAAGTATAGCATACAAGTTTTTTGTTGTAGTGTGCCAAAATGTCAAGAGCGCTGAGTGTTGGTTTCCTTTCCGTCTTTGGGATAATATTAAGAAATGATATAATATTATTGGTGGTTATATATAGTTATTTACGATGAGTTTAATATTTGTTGAAGATTACAAGGCGATCAAGGGAGATCAACCCATGTAAATACCATTTAGTTATGAATGGCCATTAAGTGCAAGTAACTATTTGAACTTAAGATCATGCAAGAATTTTGATCATTTATTCACCTTAGTGGATTCATCGTCCAACTTGGTGGTATCTTTAGATGGATAAACACACATCAAGTGAAGCCTACGGTTGGGAGGAAATCCATAAACACAATTTTAGTTGCCCAAGTTAAGAGAAGTAGTCTTTAACAACTAGTTTTGTTTATGGATGTAATTTACTTTGTTTATAAGACTTATGCTCTTGGATTTTAAGGTACTAATATGCATATTGAGTTATATTAAGTGGTGGTTGGAGCAGCTGTGTTAAAACGGTGGAATAACACTAAAAAATGAAGTGTAAAATAAATTAGATTTATAGGTGCATATTCCATAGTTAATTGATTCTATCGTATGAAGTATATTTAACCTAGGTGCTTGTTCCACTCACGACTCATGCATCATCTTGATGGTTGCGCCCAAGAGCACAAGTATGAGTATGGTACCATGTTATGAAGGATTTTAGTGACATTTATAATGAAGGGTTAATGTGTGATGTCTATCCCAATCGAGGGATAGTCTAGCAGCTAATGTGACAATTGTATCTATTTTTCAATAAAATTTGGTTATGTAGAGTTGTATTAGAATGATTTTAATTTGAGGGTTCATAATTGCAAAAATAATGAGATTTTATATTTGAGGTATAAAGTTCCTACCATTATTCTTATACTAGTATGTTTGTTAGTGTAGCGTCCTATCAACTACTCAGTGGAATTTAATTTAACTATAGTTTGTGTATATGAATAGATGAAAATGATAAGGACGTTTATAATTATGTTATTTCACACTATCAAGAGACTAACATAGTTGACATGTTGGATTTAGTAAAAATGAAAATTCATCCCATTTTCTAGGAATTTTCATTAAGGAATTTCGGGTATGTTACAAAATGGTATTAGAGCCTTAGATTCAAACACTGCGGTCAAATGGACCCGCATATACACAAGTAAGTTGTGTACTCTTTGAATTAATGTTTATGAAAATGGTTTGCATAAGAGTTTATTGTGCCACATGTAAGCTTAAGGAAGTTAAATTTTAAATGAGACCTCAAAATTCTTTGATGACTATAGTATGCATGGTTGCTCCAATTAAAATGCATCAATGGCAAGGAAAATAGTATAAACTATAACTTAATTTGGTACAAGCAAACTTAAGGATAATGGCTAATTAAGTTGGTCCTTAAACCTCCCTGTTAAGTAAATATGTAGTAACAAAATCAGAGATTCTGGTTGCTAAGTTTCTTTTGAAGCATACTGTTGTCACCAGATGCATGTATAAATTTATTATGGCATGAATTATAAATTGAAGAAATTGAAGCATTCTATTTTTGCTACCTCTTCATCATGATGATATCGCTGCATCGTAAAAGCTTTGTGAAAAGTTTTTTGGAACCTTCTCTCCATAGATATTTAGTATCAAATTAACCCCAAAGATTTAGTCAACAACAATATCCTAGTCTACGACCAGATTATGATCCTAGTCTATGGAGCTCATGATTTTTGTTTCATTTATGATAGTTTTTAACGTGTGATCTTATTAACCACAATAATCTATAAACTCCAATTTGAAGTCAGTATCAAATTTTACTGCAAGACCTCATTATAAACGCATAACTAAGTTTATATTTGGTTAGAATTATGCATTGTCATAGACATTAAAAATCACTAAATGAATGACTTAATGAAGTAGTCCTTCACAAAGGATAAAAAGGCCTAAACCAAAGGAAATTGAATTATTATTGAAATAATTGTATATGTTTTACAAAATGCTGGAAGTAATGAATTATGAAATTCTAATAAAATGTTGAGGATGATGAATGTAAGTTCTAGAAGAGTTAATGTAAAATGATTTTCTTGATAAATTGTAAAGGATAGTTTTCTGTTAGAATTTATTATGTGTAATCATCACTGTCATTTTTTGGAGTAGCTGCAGGTACTAAGACTTGGTAAAGGTAAACATATAAAGTGCTGTGATAGGAACCAAAAGAGGATGCTTATTCCAGATGATTAAGTAAATGTCCAATATTCTTGGAACTTTATGAAAGACAAGAGCACATTATGGTATGCATGGTAAGCATATGGTAAAAATATGAATAAATGATTGATGGTTAAAATATCTTTTACTGAACTCAAGTAGGAGGCTCGGTGGAAAAGAAATTCCTAGACTCAAGCATGAAGGCTTGAGGGGAAAATAATCTCTTCTCTAAGGGAATACTAAGGGGAAAAATTGAGGATTCATCTCTACTTTGCCAAAGTAAATTTTCCTGGACACAAGTAGGAGGCTAAGTGGAAAAGAAATTCCTGGACTCAAGCGAGGAGGACCTGAGGGGAATTATGAAAGAGTTTGTAATATCAATGGCAATACCTAGGAGCAAAGTTAACATCTGGAAAACATGATAATGTTGATGTGTTTTGTGGGGGGAATTTTGACTAGAAATCAAAAGGGAGAGTAACCTCAAAGTTTTACCCTATAAGACCAATTGGTGTTTGCAACTCTGGAGAGAGTTATGTGTTAAGAAGAAAGTTGTTAAAGATGAAAAAATCAAGGAAGAGTTTGTTCATCAACAAAGGTGTTATTGAACGCTGTTCAAATTCATGATGAAAACAAGAAAAAACATATTAATGATTTTCCTAATAACTAAACTGTTGAATGTCTTAATGTGTAAATGTGATGAATACTTAAGTAGGAAAAATTCCCTCAAGGGCGAGGGTGAATGGTACATTCGAGAAGGTTACTGCTTGAAATTATGTGAAATAGATGATGGTAACTTGTGATTGAAAGAAATTTTGATGTCTAGTTGGGGACTAGTTAAAGCATCAAAGTACCAAAGGTAAAAGACGTCCTTCAAAAAGATAAGTAAATATGAATTACTTATAAATTATTTTGATGGTAATGTTGTATTAGGCCTTTTTATGAGGATAAACGCACAAGAAAGGCTAAAATATGTTTCGTGAATTGCAAATGTTGTGATGCATAAAGAACTTGTTGTTTACCTCCTAAGTTTGATTATGAATTTATGACATATTTACTGAATAAATTTTGGAAGACCTGGTTTTTTTGCATAAAAGTACAGGTTATGAAGGATAAAAGCTTGTAGGATTCACAAAATATTGAATATGATCAAAGAAAAGCTAGAAAAACATCACGAAGGATGCAGAAGCAAGTAATAAGAACTTGATGTTAGAATAATCAACCCATAGTTAGCTACCTTAGACATTAATTAATTCATTTTTGTCTTATTTGCCTAGTTTCCATATTCCACCTTATGCAAGTTGTCCTCCACATGTCCAAAGTTGTCGAACTTGCTAAAATTGAGTGATGGAGTGCTTGGGAAACCACTTGGAATCAAATCTACTTTATTCCTGGCCTTCCTAGCACATGTCTTCTTTTTTTTCTTTATTGCCTGCTTTTGCTGAGTTTTAAGGCAATTGGGAAAGTTTGACCAGGTGAAGTTAACTTGTTTTTTGTCCTCATCATCCTCCACTCTTTTCTCCCAAGAAAATAATGTATGATTTCTCCTTCCATCATCTATTAGCTTTCCTAATTGATTTTTCCAATTCGTGAGCTCCTAGACAGATTTGGAAACGGCTTTATGCACCTATGGGGGATTTGCTTAGATTTAGTAAGCCTACTTTTGACCAAATTGGAATGGCATCCTTATGAATTCGAATCTCTCATGTAATTATTTATTGTGTCAGCCTATGGCTTCACAGGGTTGGCTATTGTACATTTATTCAATACAGATTAGTGTTTTGCTCCATATTCAGTCTCCTTTGTGTGTAATTTGCATGTGTAATTGGCAATTTTTATGAGTGCAATTGTTCTAACACCTGGGTTCAATTTCCACACTTGAAGTGAAATGAACACAAAACCTTGGAAAAATATGTAACACTGAGTATGATGTTTCTTCTAAGGGGGAAAGTATGCAACATCCCCTTAGAGCACGACCGAAAAACCTGAAGTGTAAGTAAAAAATACACTGTAAGTACGATCCTAGCCTCCTCAATCTACAGATGAAATTAATATGATAGGAGACTGAAAGTGTGTGCAACTAAAATGATGATTTGTGACGAATTCACTAGGGGGAAGGGTTTTCAGGAAAGTAAATCCTTTTGAACTCAATGAATGATGATTATGTTTCATCTTGGTACTTGTGATTTCTAAGAATAGAGAGTTGTGTTTACTTACTAGCACAAAAACTCATTTGTAAATATATATATATATTATATATATCGATTTATTTAAAGAAACAACGCTCTACCCACTTGAGAAAACAAGGAGATCATGCATTTATTAGAGTATGGTGAGTTGACCCTTCTATTAACAGTCACTATACCAATTCCTTTATGCTAGGAAAATTAGTATTTGTATAGTAAAGGTACCAAGTTATAGAGAAAATAGGCTCTCATATATGAACCTAAATGAATCATACTAATATATTTTAATAATTCCTTTTAAATGTTATAAAAGCATATTTAGTACAAAGTATATTTAGGCAGTAAAAGAACACGGATATATATTTATATATATACATAGAGAACTTGACTTGAAGTATGGTGGAATCCTGACATTTAATGGTTGAACTGATAAGCACGATTTCCTTGGAGAAAATCATGGGAATTGTTCCATCATTAAGCAGAGTGGTGTAACCCCTTCTGCCACTTGTCCTTTTGAAGAGAAACATGTTAGTCGACCACCGCCAATTTGCATCTTTTGAAAAAATGTAATCTCATTTTTATGATTTTATATATCATTATGTGAATGAGGGGAGGAGGGTGGAGTTCCTCCATCAAGAAGTGACATATGTATCCCACTGTGCCTCTGTTAGTTTTTCAACATTAAGCTAGAATTATTAGGATCTTTAACTGAGAGAATAACAAGCACAACAATCAAACACAAGAGACAATGAACACGGTGTTTTTCCTCGGGGAAACCATAAATGGAGAAAACCCTGAAACTTCCTCAGAGATAGAATCAACACCAAAATAAAAAAGCCCAAAACAGTAAGATGATCTCCTAATAGCAGTAACCTTCTTTCTATCTATCCCCAGTGTCTTCTCCTTCCTCAACTATGAGCTACACTTGAGTGTGTATGAGATGTGTGTTAAATAGAGAGATCACCTCTCTATTAATATTGCTTCCCAGCATGACTAAAACCCTACTAGGGCTGACTTCACTAGGTGAGTCTAATAACCCTAGTGCCCCAAAACTGCGGGGACTTTAACCCTTAGAAAATAGGAGGGTTACCCACAATGACTTGACATGACTTGTTTACATTATAGATCCTCCTGATTGGAACATTAGGTCATGACATCATGACTCAATTACATTATAGACACATCTCAGAATAAAAATCGAGGTACAAGACATAAGATACATAGATGAATACATTCTGAAGTTACAAATACATGAACACTCCCTCTTAACTAGGAAGGTATTCTTTCGACACAATTTCCAGCACTAGTCTTCTTCTCTGTATTGACTAGATCATCTCATCATCTTCATATTCAAGTCTTCTTATTATTCAAGTCTTCTTCGTCTTCTTCGTCTTCTTTGTCTTCAAGTTTTCTTCGTCCTTGAGTCTTCAAGTCATCTTCTTATTCAAGTCTTCTTAATTGCGGGATCTGCATCATCATGACTACTGTATAATCATTGCTAGATCATCATCGCATCTGGATCATTGCTTGATCTGGTTCGTCATCAAGTCTAGATCATCACTTGATCTGGATCGTCATCAAGTCTGGATCATTACTTGATCTGGATTGTTATCAAGTCTGGATCATCATCACATCTGGATCATCACTTGATCTAGATCGTCATCAATTCTAGATCATCATCACATGCTATCTTAGAATGGTGCTATCTTGATTCTTCTCATCACAGGAAGTTCTACAGAATCAATCCTGTAGACCTACCCTTCATGTAGGTCTTCATCAGTGCTTATATCTGACACTCAAGTTAGAATGGCCTACCCAACTCTTACATCTGACCTCATCTTGTCAAAGAGGCATGCCCAGCACTCACATCTGACCTCATCTATTCATAAAGGCCCAACACTCACATCTAACCATGTGTAAACACATCGCACCAGAATGGATCAGCACTTATATTCGACCATGCGCAAGAACACCGCATCAGAAGGGCTCTGCACTTACATCCGACCATGTCCAAAGACACTGCATAAAAAAGGCTCAGAACTTATAGTTTATCATGCTTGAAAGCACAGCATCAAAAAGGCTCAGCACTTACAATCGACCATGCTCGAAAGCACTGCATCGAAAGGGATCTGCACTTATATCCAACCATGCTCGAAAGCACTACATCGGAAGGGCATGCACTCACATCTGATCATGGAGGAACTAATCCTACCATCGCATCAGAATGGCCCCCAGTCCTAGACTAAGCTACCTAGTAACTGATCAGGTGCCTCCATTCTCCCAGAGAATGGTAGTTTCCCTTACATTTGACCTACTCGTCAGAATGACCAACACTGACATCTAACATGGGAGGAACCTAATCCTTTAGCCATGATAGAATGGTTCATCCCTTACATCTGATCAAGTGGGAACACATCCCTCTCTCACATTAGAATGGATTCTCAGTCTTAGACTAAGTTTTCTTGGTAACTGACTAGGCACCTCCCTTCCCAAAATGGCAATAGCCCTTATATCTGATCACGTAGGAACCAATACTACAGTCACATCAGAATGTCTTAGCACTCATATCTGACATGGAAGGAACCTAAACCCTTTCACCATGACAGAATGGCTCACGGACTCATCACTTCCCTTTGGAGGGAACCTCAATCTGGAGAACACTAAGCTTCTCCCTGAAGTACACAAGATTCACCCTAGCTAATGGCTTCATCAACACATCATCTATTTAATCATCCATCACAACATATTGGATCTTCACTACTCCCCTCTACACCATATCCCTAATATAGTGATACTTGATCTCTATATGCTTCGACTTGTCATGGAGCACCGGGTTCTCCGACAACTTCACACAACTATGGTTGTCGCAATATATACAAGTAGCATCCAACTAGAGATCAAATAAATCAAATAGTAGCTTCCTTATCCATACTGCCTCAAAAATAGCTGAACAAGTTGTGACATACTCTGCTTCAACTGTACTTAGTGCCACATAGGATTTCTTCCTGGTAAACCAAGAGATTGCACTTGATCCCATACTGAAGCAACACCCTGAAGAGCTCTTCCTATCGATGGCACTTCCTTCCCAATCTGAATCAACATAACCCTGCAGGTTAATCTTCTGATTTGACTCATTCTTGAGCCCATAATCAACTGTACCCCTCAGGTACCTCAAAATATGTTTTGCAGCAATCAAGTGAACATCTCTCAGATTTGTCAAAAACTGGCTCAAGGTGTTCATAGCAAAACAAATGTTTGGTCTTGTGTTCATCAGGTACATCAAGGACCCAACCATCTAATGATACATCGTAGCATCAACCAACTCTAATGAAGCATCACTCAATAGCTTCAGGTTCAATTCCATAGCTGTCGCCATGGCTTTACAGTCCATCATCCCAAACCTCTTCGGGATCTCTACTGCATACTTCCCTTGTCCAAGGGAGATTCCATCTGCACTCTGCTACACCTCCATGCCTAGAAAATAATGCATCATACCCAAGTCCTTCATTTCAAACTCGACAGCAATATTTCTCTTTGTATCAGCAATCAACCCATCCATACCTGTCAAAAACAGATCATCTACATATAGTAGGAGCATCACTGGGTTTCCATCTTCAACTTTGTAGTAAAGGTTGGAATTTGCTTTACTCTTGGTAAAGCCCAAACTGGATAGAAAGATGTCAATTTTGCTGTACCAAGTCCTGGTTTCCTATTTCAAACCATATAGGGATTTCTTCAATTTGCATACATGAGACTCTCTGTCATGTGTCTCAAAATCGAGAGGCTCTTCTACATACACTTCCTCTTCCACTACAGCATTCAGGGAAGCAGTCTTGACATCCATCTGGTGTATCTTCCATCTCATCACTGCAGCCAGAGCCAATACTGATCTGATGGAAGTGTATCTGGCTATAGGTGCAAAGGTTTCTTCATAATCTATTCCTTCTTTCTGAGAGAAACCCCAAGCTACAAATCTTGCCTTATATTTTTCAATGCTACCGTCTGCAACATGCTTGATCTTGTAGATCCATTTGGAAGTCACAACTGACTTTCGCTCTTGTCTTGGGACAACATCCCAAACATCATTCTTCATGATTGATTGGTACTCTTCAATCATAACATCCTTCCATTCTTTCCATTATGTCACTTCTTCATAACTGGAAGGTTCTTTATCAATGAAATCACATAGTAAAGCTACATACCCAGAGCAGGATCTAGTCCTCTTTCTTTCTCTGTGATTCTCTTCTGGAACCCCATATCTTTCTGCACCTTTGATAATTTCTCATACCAAAGCAGGTTTCCTCTTGTGAGGATTCTTCTCCTGAGGTGGATCTATATGTCTTTGTGGTTCTTCAAATTCTTGATCTTCTTCTTGAGTTTCTTTGTTCATTGTTGTATCATGAATTCTGGGTGCTTCTGCTTCTTCACGTTCTTCAGCAAGTCTCTTTCTGGATTTGTTGTAAGCTGTGTCTTCATCAAATGCTACATCCCTACTGATGTCAATGTTCTTGTATAATGGGAAATAGATTCTGTAAGCCTTAGAGCTTTCAAAGTATCCCACAAATATACCCTTCTTTCCTAAAGGATCTAATTTAGTTCTCTTCTCTTTTGGAATGTGTATGTATATAGGACAGCCGAATATTTTGAGATCGCTGACTTCTAGTTTCTTGCCGGAGAAGTCTTTTTTAGGAGTCTTGTTCTTGAGTACTCTATGTGGAGTACAGTTCTGTACATACACCATTGTTCTGGTAGCCTCTGCCCAAAGATGCATAGGAAGATCTTGATCATGAAGCATTGCTCTTGCAGATTCCATGATAGTTCTATTCTTCCTTTCTGCAATCCCATTCTATTGTGGATTATAAGGAGTGGAAAACTCCCTCTTGATCCCTGATTCTTTACATAGCTATTTGAATTCATTCGAAGTGAATTCTCCGCCATTATCTAATCGAAAGGTCTTGATCTTCTTTTCAGTGTGATTCTCGTTCAAGGATTTGAATTCCTTGAACTTGTTGAATACTTCATCTTTGTTCTTCATGAAGTAAACCCATGTCTTCCTAGAAAAGTCATCAATAAAAGAAACATAATATACATACCTGCTTAGTGAGCTTGATGACATATGATCGCATACATCAGAGTGGATGATTTCCAAGATTCCTTTTGCTTTTCTTTCGCCACTTGGAAAAGTCTTCTTTGTGTTCTTTCCTTTCCCACATCCTTTGCAGACCCCATCATGTTTTTCTTGTATTTCTGGAAGACCTTCAATAGCTTTCCTTGCAAGGGGTAGGGCTCTGTAATGCACACGTGTAAGCCTTCTATGACAAAGTTCATTTGGCTCTACTGTGTCATGGACCAAGGCTTGTTCTAGATGGCCCTTCAATTTGTATAAACCTCCTTCTTGTTCACCAATCATTATTGCATCATCAATAGTCTTTCCTTTTGGCCACATTATGACTTGACCATCTATAAATGCAACCGCCATTCCTTTTTCATCTAATGCAGATATGGAGAGAAGGTTCTTCTTGAGTCCTAGCACAAACAATACTTCCTTTATTTTCATATACTTTCCAGAGTCTAGCTTATAGGAAGATTCCCCACTACCTTTTAATGGATACTGGTAGTCATCTCCTAACTTCACCTTGTGAGGTGATTCATGTTCTGAAAGTTTCACAAAGGATTCCTTGAATCCAGTCATATGTTTGGAAGCCCCACTATCTATAAGCGAATCATTGCTTCCATGAGTAAAGTTTCCCGTGAGAGCGGAAATCAAAACATATTCAACCTCACTTGAAAAATCTTCACTTTCATATCTAGTTCTCTTTCATGAGGGTTCATCATCCTCTGCAGCATAAGCATGATGTCTTCTCTTGTTTCCCTTCTTCTTGTGAGAGATACTTCTGTTCTTAGGAATTATCTAGGCAAATGTACTTAGACTTATCTCTAGGATTTCTAGAGTTATTCCTTTGATGAGAGTACTTACTTATGTGATGGTTGGATCTGGGTTTCTCGGATTGTATTGTGGGAGCTTGATCTTCACTTCCCATCTTCTCTTCTCAAGCTGCTCTCCGATATTATTCTTGAAAACATTCTTCCCACAGTCTGCTGAACTTGACTAACTTCTTCCTGGCATAGATCCCTTGAATGAAAGAGTCCCATGTCCTAGGGAGACCATTCAAGGTGGTCATCACAATTTCTGCATTCTCCACTTCTTCATCTACTACTTCCAATTTTTCCTTGATATGAGAAACCCTTGTGAGGTAAGACTGGATGGTCTCTACATTTTGGATCTTCACATTCTTTAGTTGATTCCTCAAATTCATCTTTTGGTTTATGTTCTTCCCTTCAAACAATTTGGTTAGGGCATCAAACATAGCTTTAGGTGTCTTGAGAGAGGACACCTATGGTATAAGGTGATCCTTGATAGAATCGAAAATGATTCTCTTTGCCATAACCAACTTCTTATTATGTAATGCCTTAGCCTCATCCCCCTCTGGAATAGGAACCTCCTCATGGATGTAGGAGTCCAACTCATTTTCTTCTAAGACTAGGGAGATCCTATACTTCCAAGCTTGGAAGTTATCAGCTCCCTCAAGCTTTTCATCAAGCTTGGTATGATGAGACATCTTAACTGAGAACCTCAAATGGAAATACAAAAGATTTAGATCTTACCAGGTCAAGATGTCATATATTGATTTGGAGCTAAAATCCTGTAGTGTTGGTTCAGGAGCAAATTAGGGTTTTGCTTTTCTAGAGTTCTGTCCAACCAGTTGCTTTGAAATTGATCCCTAAATTCAATTTTGGGGATGAGATCAATCTAGGCCTGGGCTCACTGAAAAATTCCTCTTTTGTGAAAAGCCATAATTTTCGGCAGTACTGTCGGGTCCAAAACTGAAAAACCTCAGTATTGGATTCTGCTTCGACAGAAAGATGCCCCCTAAGGAGGAGAGTTACTCCACCTTAATTTTGCTGAAAATCTGTGGAGGAAGATCCACAAACTAGGAAGCCCTAGTTCCCGCAGCTACATAGTGTCTTCTTCTAAGGTTACCTCTAATACCATCTTAGTTTTTCAATATTAAGCTAGCATTATTAGGATCTTTAACTGAGAGAATAACAAGCAGAACAATCAAACACATGAGACAATGAACACAATGTTTTTCCTCGGGGAAACCATAAATGGAGAAAACCCCGCAACTTCCTTAGAGATAGAATCAGCACCAAAATAGAAAATCCCAAAACAATACGATGATCTCCCGATAGCAGTAACCTTCTTTCTATCTAGCCCTAGTGTCTTCTCCTTCCTCAACTATGCCCTACACTTGAGTTTGTATGAGATGTGTGTTAAATAGAGAAATCGCCTCTATTTATACTGCTTCTCGGCATGACTAAAACCCTACTAGGGCCGACTTAGCTAGGTGAGTCTAATAACCCTAGTGCCTCGGAACTACGGGGACTTTAACCCTTAGACAATAGGAGGGTTACCCACAATGACTTGACATGACTTGTTTACATTATATATCCTCTCGATCGGAAAATCGGGGCATGACATCATGACTCAATTACATTATAGACACATCCTGGAATAAACATTGGGGTACAAGACATAAGATACATAGATGAATACATTCGGAAGTTACAAATACATCAACAACCTCCATTTATTTTAGCAGTGTTGAACTACACCCAAATGGATGGTCGAAGAGATGTGAAGATGGTGGAGGTGAATGGAGATATTGGCAATAGACTAGAATTCTCTCCTCCCATCATCTAAACTCATAAATAGTACATGGACAGTGGCACCTCAAAAAAAAAAAAAAGGAACCGGTTCCCAAGGTATTCTGGATTTTACCGCATATTGCTTCTTCACCTCGACATGGAAGAACTGCACCTCCTTCCCCTTCCCTTCAGAGAGAGACAAAATAATGAAGAGTATAAGAGCGTATAACTATGGATAGGCCCAAGGGATGTTCTTGGAGGTTATTTCTAACAGTATATGTATTCTCTGCAATCCTCTTACCCGAGCATTCTTGAAACTTCCTCCCATCCATGCATTCTGCCAATGGATGGGACTCGACCAATGGATCTACCTGGTACACAATTTACTTTCTACGTGGACGTATTTTCTGCAAAAACATTCCCAAATTTATGTAAGTAGGTGTGTTTCTAATGCATGGCGTAGTTGTCCCTAATGTTCTACTTTTAGTTATGTGTGAGACTATGTCCCCAACTATTGCATTTTACAAATATTTTACCCAATAGATCTACAACACATAGATCGTGAAATGGATGACATTTGTTTCTTGTAATCATATCTATATAGATCGTGGTCCCTTTACATGGTCGTGTCTAACAATGTAAAAACCCAATGCATAGATCGAAAACTCATGGTGCATTATCGGAACTTGTTTTCTAGTATCCGATTTAGATTGTATAGATTACGATTTGACTTAGGGTTGAGCCATGATAGATCTAGAATGCCATTTAATTTTCTTGCATTTCAAAATAAATACAGATCCGTAAGTGTGAAACCATGATACAGATTGCATTTGATTTAGAGTCTGATCCTTGACAGATATGGCATGCCTTTTTTATATGTTATTTCCCATGCTTCAAAATGAGTATATATAAGAGTTATAAAATCGTGATATAAATTTTTAGTCTGCCTTGCTGGTTTATGGTTTAATTCTTAATTATATCTGTATATTTTTGTGACCCCTAAAATACTAGGTAAACCACACCATTTCCAACGTTTGCTATTTATTTGAGATCTCTTCTAAACAAACCTTGCTTGCATTTAAGATCTGAATGATAAACAAGTATGGAGTATATTATGGATTTGGTAAACGATGCTACAATTTTTCTTATTTCTTTTGTTTTGATCAATGTTGTGTAAATGTTTCCAAATGTTTATCCATGAACAAATCCTTAGGATATGGACCTAGAGCAGCCAATTCCAATTTTACTGTTTTAGTTATACACTGTATACCTGCATTCTTTATTTTAAACCACTTATTCGATTTTTTATATACTTGTGTTTCTTATTTCTAACCAATGATTTGATGTTTATGTAAAGTTGTAAAGGCTCGACGATTACACTAAGAGGATTCACGCATGAATCTGATTAAATTACTCAGTAATTTCTTTGTTGATAAATTGATCTCCTAAAGAGGCGGGTTGTGGTCCCTTCAGTAACCAGTCTCATAAAAGGATTGGGAACGATTATTATGGAAATATTTTTTTTAGCTTGTTCATCCCATACTTCATATTTAGGGATGTTGTATTGTCAATTGTTTTTAAAGAGGATTTGGGCAAGCTCATGATTGGTCGAGGCCATACTCCTTTTATCGATATTTGATTTTATATATCTATTATCGTTTCTTATTATATATCAAATATGAGTGAACTCCCTTTGGAAAGAATGAGCCATGCAATGATATTAATCCCGAGATTTATCTTTTACCTGTTACTTATCAGTTACTGCAAGAATTGGGTGATTCCTCGGGGAATTCGATTATGGTTTTATAATTGTTGGTTGACATTAAGAACCAATTTTCCGATTCATTGTAATTTGGCCTGAGCATTTATAGTAAGGTCGTAAATTATATTTTAATTCCATTGTTTTGAAAGGAAGGTGAAAGTCTATCATACAAGTATTTTGTTGTACCGTGCCAAAATGTCAAGGGCATTGAGTGTTAGTTTCCTTGTCAGTTTTGGGATAATTCTTAAGAAATGATAAAATACTATCGGTGGTTATATATAGTTATTTACGATGAGTTTAATATTTGCCAAATATTACAAGGTGATCAAGGGAGATCAACCCATGCAAATACCATCTAGTTACGAATGGCCATTAAGTGCAAGTAACTACTTGAATTTTAGATCTTGCAAGAATTTTGATCATTTATTCACCCTAGTGGGTTCGTCTCCCAGCTCACGGGTGGCTTTAGATAGATAAACACATGTCAAGTGTAGCCTATGGTTAGGAGGAAAGTCATAAACACAATTTCAGTCTCCCAAGTTAAGAGAAGTAGTTTGCAACATCTAGTTTTGTTTATGGATGTAATTTACTTTGTTTATAAGACTTATGCTCTTGGATTTATAATACTGATATGGAGATTGAGCTATATTAAGTGGTGGCTACAAGAGATGTGTTACAATGGTGGAATAACACTCAAAATTGAAGTGTAAAATAAATTAGTTGTATAGGTTCATATTCCTTAGTCAATTAATTGTATCATATGAAGTATATTTAACCTAGGTGCTTGTTCCACCCAGGACTCATGCGTCATCTTGATGGTTGCGCCCAAGAGCACAAGTAGGAGTATGGTACCATGTTATGAAGGATGTCAATGACATTAAAATGAATGGCTAATGTGTGATCGATATCCCAATTGAGGGATAGTCTAGCAACTAATGTGACGGTTGTATCTATTTTTCAATCAACTTTGCTTATGTAGACTTGTATTAGAATGATTGTAGTTTGATGGTTATTAATTGCAAAGATAATGAGCTTTTATATTTGAGGTATAAAGTTCTTGCCATTATTCTTGTACTAGTATGGTCATTAGTGTAGCCTCGTGTCAACTACTCAGTGGAATTTAACTTAACCATAGTTTGTGTATATGAATAGATGAAAATGATAAGGGTGTTTATAATTATGTGATTTCACACTCTCAAGAGACTAAAATAGTTGACTTGTTGGATATAGTAAAAGCAAAAAATTTACCTCATTTTTTCAGAATTTTCATTGAGGAATTTTGGGTATGTTGCAAAATGGTATCAGATCCCCAGGTTCAAACACTACGGCCAAATGGACCCGCGTATACACAAGTAAGTTGTGTACTCTGAAGTATTGTTTATGAAAATGGTTTGCGTAAGAGTTTATTGTGGAACATGTAAGATAAAGGAAGTTAATTTTTAAATGAGACCTTGAAATTCTTTGATGACTAGAGTATGCATGGTTGCTCCAATTAAAATGCATCAATGACAAGGGAAGTAGTATAAACTATAACTTAATTTGGTACAACTGAACTTAAGGATAATGGTTAATTAAGTTGGTCCTTAAACCTCTATGTTAAGTAAATCTATAGTCAGAAAATCAGAGATTCTGGTTGTTAAGTTTCTTTCGAAGCATTCTGTTGTCACCTGGTGCATGTATAAATTTATTAGGGCATGAATTATATATTGAATAAATTGAAGCGTTCTATTTTTGCTACCTCTTCATCATGGCAATATTGTTACATGCTAAAAGCTCTGTGAAAAGGTATTTGGAACCTTCTTTCCATAAATCTTGGGTGGGATTTACTTAACCTCGAAGATTTAGTCAACAACAATATCCTAGTCTACAATTAGGCTATAACCCTAGTCCATGGATCTCTTGATTTTTGTTTCATTTATGATAGTTTTTAATTTGTTATCTTATTAACCATAATAAGCTATAAACTCTAGCTTGAAGTCAATATCAAATTTTACTGCAAGACCTCATTGTAAAAGAATAACTAAGTTTAAAGTTTGGTTAGAATTATGCGTTGTCATAGACATTAAAAATCACTAAACAAATGACTTAATGAAGTAGTCCTTCGCAAAGGATAAAAAGGTGTAAAACAAAGGAAATTGAAGTATATGTAGTCATTCAAATATTGAAGGAAATTGTAGTCATTCAAATATTGTATATGTTTTACAAAATGATGGAAGTAACAAATTATGAAATTCCAATAAAATGTTGAGGGTGATAAATGTAAGGTATAGAGTAGTTAATGTAAAATGATTTTCATGATAAATTGTAAAGGATCATTTTTTGTTAGAATCTATTATGTGTCATCATCACTTTCATTGTTCGGAGTAGTTGCAGGTACCGAGACTCGGTAACGGTAAAAATATAAAGAGTCGTGATAGGAACCAAAAGAGGATGCTTATTTCAGATGATTAAGTAAATGTCAAATATTCTTGGAACTTGATGAAAGACAAGAGCACATTATGGTATGCATGGTAAGAATATGATAAGAATCCGAATAAATGATTGATGGTTAAAATATCTTTTCCTGGACTCAAGCAAGAGGCTGGGTGGAAAAGAAATTCTTGGACTCAACCATGAAGGCTTGAGGGGAAAATAATCTCTTCTCCGAGGGAATACCAAGGGGAAATTTTTTGGATCCTACTCTACTTTTCTAAAGTAACTTTTCCTTGACTCAAGAAGGAAGATGGGTGGAAAAGAAATACCTAGACTCGAGTGAGGAGGACTTGAGGAGAATTATATAAGAATCTGTGATATCAATGGCAAGACCTAGGCACAAAATAGGACGCCGTTGATGTTTTTTTTGGGGGAAATTTTGACTAACAATCAAAAGGGACAGTAACCTCGAATTTTTATCATGTAACACCAACTGGTGTCAACAACTCGAGAGAGAGCTTTGTGTTCAACAGAGAGGTATTAAAGATGAAAAACTCAAGGAAGAGTTTGTTCATCAACAAAGGTGTTATTGAACATTGTTCAACTTCATGATGAAAACAAGAAAACACATATTAATGATTTTCCTAATAACTATACTGTTGAATGTCTTAATGTGTAAATGTTATGAACACTTAAGTAGGAAAAATTCCCTCTAGGGTGAGGGTGAATGGTACATTCGAGAAGGTTACTACTTGAAATTATGTGAAATAGATTATGCTAACTTGTGATTGAAAGAAATGTCAATGTCCAGGTGGCGACTAGTTAAAGCATCCAAGTACCGAAGGTAAAAGATGCCCTTCCAAAAGATAAGTAAATTTGAATTACTTATGAATTATTTTTATGGCAATGTTGTAATAGGTATTCTTATGAGGATAAAAGCACAAACAAAGGCTAAAATATGTTTCGTGCATTGTAAATATTGTGATGCAGAAATGATTTGTTGTTTATGTCCTAAGTTGGATTATGAATTTATGACATATTTACTGAATAAATTTTTGAAGACCTGGTTTTGTTGCACAAAAGTATAGGTTACGAAGGATAAAAGATTGTAGGAATCACAAAGGATTGAATATGATCAAAGAAAAGCTGAAAAAACATCATGAAGGATGTGGAAGCAAGCAATAAGAACTTGAAGGGAAATGAACACAAAACCTTGGACAAATATGTAACACCAAGGATGGCGTTACTTCTAGGGGGGAAGTATGTAACATCCCCTCAGAGCACGACTAGAAAACCTGAAGCATAAGTAAAAAAGACACTATAAGTATGATCCTAGCCTCCTCAAGCTATAGATGAAATTAATATTGATAGGAGACTGAAAGCGTGTGCGAGTAAAATGATGATTGGGGATGAATCCACTAGGGGGGAAGGGTGTTCAGGTAAGTAAAGCCTCAGGAACTCAATGAATGATGGTTATGTGTCATCTTAGTACTTGTGATTTATATGAATAGAGACTTGTGTTTAGTTACTAACACAAATACTCATTTGTATATTAACATCTCAAGTTACTGAAAGAAACAATGCTCTACCCACTTGAGAAAATAAGGGGACCACACATTTATTAGAGTATGGTGAGTTAGCCCTTCTATTAACAATTACTATACCAATTCCTTCATGTTATAAAAATTAGTATTGGTATAGTAAAGGTACCAAATTACAGAGAAAATAGGCTCTCATATATGAACCTAAATGAATCATACTAATATATTTTAGTAATGGATTTTAAATGTTATAAAAACATATTTAATGCATAGTAAATTTACGCAGTAAAAGAGCATGGATATATATTTATATATATACATAGAGAACTTGACTTGAAGTCCAAGGCAATCGTGAAATTTAATGGTTGAACTGATAAGTGCTATTTCCTTGGAGGAAATAATGGGAATTGTTCCCTCATTAAGCAAAGTGGTGTAACTCGTTCCGCCACTTATCCTTCTAAAGAGAAACATGTTAGTCGACCACCACCAATTAGCATCTTTTGGAAAACTGTAATCTCATTTTTATAATTTTGTATATCATTGTGTGAAGGAGGGGAACAGGGTGGAGTTCCTCTAGTAAGGAGTGACGTATGGATCCCACTGCACCTCCATTTATATTAGCACTGTTGAACTGCATCCGAATGGGTAGTCTAGGAGATCTGAAGATGGAGGAGATGAACGGAGATACTGGAGATAGATTGGAAAACTCTCCTACCATAGACTAAACTCATAGGTAGTATATGGACTGAGGAACCTCCAAATAAAAAAAGGAACTAGGTCCCAAGGTATCGTGGATTTACTACATAATGCTTCTTCACCCGGACATGGAAGAACTACACCTCCTTCCCCTTCCCTTCAGAGAGAGACGGAACGGTGAAAAATATAAGAGCATTCAACTATGGATCGGCCCAAGGGCTATTCTTGGAGGTCATATCTGAGAGTGGATATATTTTCTCAATCCTCTCACTCGAGCAGTCTTGAAACTTCCTCCCATCCATGCATTATTCTATTCGATGTGACTCGATCAATCGATCTACCTTGTACGTGATTTACTTTCTACATGGAGGTATTGTCTACAAAAACATCCCCAAATGTATGCAAGTAGGTGTGTTTTTAATGCATGGTGCAGTTGTCCTGAATGTTCTACTTTTAGTAATGTGTGCGACTATGTCCCCAACTATTTTATTTTACAAATATTTTACTCAATAGATCTACAAAACATCAATCATCATCTGGATGATGTTTGTTTCTTGTGATCATATCTATATAGATCATGGTCCCTTTAATTGGTTGTGTCTAACAATGTACATACCCAATGCATAGATCAAAAACTCATGGTGCATTATTAGAATTTGTTTTCTAGTATCCGGTTTATATTTTATAGATTGCGACTTGACATAGGGTTGTGTATTGACATATCTAGAATGCCATTTCATTTTCCCACATTTCACAATAAATACAGATCCGTAAGTGTGAAAACGTGATACAAATTGTGTTTGATTTAGAGTATGAGCCTTGACAGATCTGGCATGCCTTTTTTTGATATGTTATTGCATGTGCTTCAAAATGAGTACCAGTAAGAGTTATAAAATTGTGATATAAATTTTTAGTCTGCCTTTTTGGTTTATGGTTTAATCCTTAATTAGATATGTATATTTTTGTGACCCCTAAGATACTGGGTAAACCACAACATTGCCAATGTTTGTTATTTATTTGAGATCTCTACCAAACAACCATTTCCTACATTTAAGATCTAAATTATAAACAAGTATGGAGTATATTGTATGGATTTGGTAAATGATGCTACAGTTTTCCTTATTGCTTTTGTTTTGATCAATGTTGTGTAAACGTTTCCAAAATTTTATTCACGAACAAATACTTAGTATATGAACTGAGAGAAGCCAATTCCAATTTTACTATTTTGGTTATACATTGTATACCTGTGTTCTTTATTTTAAACCAATTATTCAAGTTTTATACTACTTGTTTTTCTTATTTGTAACCAATGATTTAATGTTTATATAAAGATGGAAAAGGATAGACCATTCCACTGACAAGATTGACCCATGCATCTGATTGAATTAATTAGTAATTTCTTTGTTGATAAATTGATCTCCTAAAGAGGAGGGTTGTGGTCCCTTCATTAACCAGTCTCATAAAAGGATTGGGAACGATTACTATCGAAATCTTTTTCTTGGCTAGTTCATCCAATACTTCATAGTTAGGGATGTCAAGTATTGCCAATTGTTGTTAAAGAGGAGCTTGGTGAGCTCATGATCGGTTGAGGTGATACTCCTTTTATTGATATTTGTTTTTATATATCTATTATCGTTTCATATTATATATCAAATCCAGGTGAAATCCCTTTGGAAAGAATGAGCTATGCAATGATATTAATCTTGAGATTTATCTTTTACATGTTGCTTATTAGTTACTGCAAGAAGTGGGTGATTGCTGGGGAATTTGATTATGGTTTTATAATTGTTGGTTGACATTAAGAACCAATTTCCTAGTTCATTGTAATTTGGCCCGTGCATTTATAGTAAGGTTGTAAATTATATTTTAATTCCATTGTTTTGAAAGGAAGGTGAAAGTCTAGCATACAAGTATATTGTTGTAGTGTGCCAAAATTTCAAGAGAGCTGAGTGTTGGTTTCCTTGTTGGCTTTGGGATAATTCTTAAGAAACGATATAATATTATAGGTGGTTATATATAGATATTTATAATGAGTTTAATATCTTCCAAAGATTACAAGGCGATCAAGGGAGATCAACCCATGCAAATACCATCTAGTTATGAATGTCTATTAAGTGCAAGTAACTATCTAAACTTTAGATCATGTAAGAATTTTAATCATTTATTCACCCTGGTGGATTCGTCGCTCAACTAGGGGGTGGCTTTAGATGGATAAACACATGTCCAGTGAAGCCTACAATTGGGAGGAAATCCGTAAACACAATTTCAGTCGCCCAAGTTAAGAGAAGTAGCCTTTAACAACTAGTTTTTTTATGGGTGTAATTTACTTTGTTTATAAGACTTATGTTCTTGAAGTTTATGATACTAATATGCTTATTGAGTTATATTAAGTGGTGGTTGCAGGAGCTTTGTTACAATGGTGGAACAACAATTGAAAATCAAGTGTAAAATAAATTAGTTGTATAGGTGCATATTCCTTACTTAATTGATTCTATCATATGAAGTATATTTAACCTACGTGCTTGTTCCACCCAGGACTCATGCATCATTTTGATGGTTGTACCCAAGAGAACAAGTACGAGAATGGTACCATGTTATGAAGGATGTCAGTGACATTAAAAATGAAGGGTTAATGTGTGATTTCTATCCCAATCGAGGGATAGTCTAGCGACTAATGTGACGATCGTATCTATTTTTCAATAAAATTTAATTATGTAGACTTGTATTAGAATGATTGTAGTTTGATGGTTCTTAATTTCAAACATAATGAGATTTTATATTTGAGGTATAATGTTCTTACCATTATTCTTGTACTAGTATGGTTGTTAGTGTAGCCTCCTGTCAACTACTCAGTGGAATTTAATTTAACTATAGTTTGTGTATATGAATAGATGAAAATGATAAGAGTGTTTATAATGATGTAATGTCACACTTTCAAGAGACTAACATAGTTGACTTGTTGGATATAGTAAAAGCGAAAAATTTACCCCATTTTCTTAGAATATTCATTGAGGAATTTCATGTATGTTAGAAGAGGGAATTGAAAAATGAAGAAGTGGGACCATGTGATGATAGAGTAGTTTAGGTAACCACATCAAATGATGACAAGGTTCATATAACACCCCAAGTGCTCAACTTGGTCAATGCCGAAGTAAATACTGCACTACATGGTATGGGGTATGTCAGCTTTAACCTGTCTCTCTTGCTAATGTTCATCTTGCACAATATTATGCATAAGGAAACTAAAGAAATTAAAGCAAGAGATCGGTTCGTCTATTATCATCCTAAGAAATCCAAGAACCACGTGACTAATATGGAGGTCGATTTAGTGGAAGATAAGCATGAAAAGGAACAACTATGACAGGACAGACATCAACTTGAAAATTCTATTGAATTCACTTTTTTCAGGGGTACCGAAAGATGACATCAATCAAGAAATGATCCCTAAGGAAAAGGCACAGAAGTTAGGGGAAGTAATAATTGAATTCTGACAAAATATTGTGGAGCTATAGGATAAGCTATTTTGAGCACTCCTATTGAAGTAGTGGAACAATGACAGGTGCAAGTTCAAGAGGATGTTAAACACATCAAGGAACCCAGGGCTTATTGTGCCAAGGTTTACGAGGAGGTCTCTCAGTCTTGGGGGCCTTATTAGAGGACATGGAACTATAATATATTACCACTAGACTTACTAAAGATGAGCAGAGTCTCGAAACCCTACTAAGTTCATTAAAAAATCTACCACCAATCGAGAAGATGAGTAAAGCTACTGAAAATAAGAATGCAATGAAAGGTTAATAAATTGAGGATACAACAACAAAGAAGAATTGATAGTTTTGAGGAGCTACAAGCAAAGGATGAATAGGTCTTTGTGACTATTGGTATGGTACATGTTGCAGTCAAATAGGCTTTATCCGCAATAGAGGTGCGAATTTTAGAACAGTTTGGTTTTGAAATTTTTTAAGAAGTCACCAAGATTAAAGAAGATGTTGAACGATGAATTAAGGAAGTGAAGTAAATCCACCAGGACTTTCATTCAAAGTTAATATATCAGCATTTTTGGTGTGAAGTGGCTGGAGACAAGCCACGTGTGAGCGTTGGGTGCTTGTTGGCCCTGGATGCGTTTTTTATTTATTTTGGGTACTAGTTTGTGAAGTTTTGGTAAAAGTGTGAATGGAGATGTGATGTAATGGTTAAATAAGTGGTCAGATCCAAAGTTATAGGCGAATATTGAGGAAGGCTAATCATTTTGATGAAGTCCAACCGAAAGGTTGGTTAGTTGGTTTGAGCTCTTCCACTTATATTTATGGGATCAAGTAGTGGGCGCAAGATGTAAAATGACCATGAGAGCCTATAAATATATAATGGGTCTTTTTTTTTGTATTAGCTAGTTTTTTATCAAATATTAATCTATTTGTATATGTTGAAGAGTAAGGCAATTTTTTTCCAAAGATTAAGCTGAGTCGCAAAGTGTGATATTGATCTAAAGGTTGTGTGCATAGATTTGATATAATGGGGTTGTTGAGGAATGTATGTAGGTTGTGTTCCATTTCCATATCATTCTCTCTTATCCATGGGAAGAGATATATGTTTTCCATTGCCATATTTATGAGGATTTGTTATGGGGAATCTTACTAATGCAAGGTTTTTTTTACATATTTTAATTTTCAAATTAAGGAGGGTGTGTGTAAGAAGTCAAGGAAAATTTTAGATGCAATGCTACTTTTAGAAACATGCTCATGATACATAAAAACATAACATGCTTGTGTTATTTAATGCTTGGTTTAATGGTTAAGCTCGATCCTGACATGTTATATGACATGTAGGTTAGGCTAAGAAAAATGCACATGCATTTTATAGTTATAAAACATGTATGCATTACAGAGAAGCAACATGTGCACAAATTTTATAGTTACAAAACTCGTACGCATTATGGAGAATAAAAAAGCGCATGTGTTATGGAGAAGCAAAATGCACACACGTTATGGAGAAGAAAAACATGCACACATTTTGGAGAAGCAAAACACACATGCGTTTCAGACAAGTAAAATGTGCACACGTTATGCAGAACCACAAAAAATGGTTTTAGTGCATGGCTAGGGAAATGAATAAAAACATTAGTTTTCATCATCAATACTTAGTACCTATAGTAATATTTTAGCATCATCAAGAACAACATCTCAAACAACCATGCCTAACCTCCCAATAGCATAATGTTTCTTTGTGTTGTAATATGGACACCATTAGGAGGTTTTAAGAAATAAGTATGGGTCGTAGTCCCTTGACCATGCTTGAGGAAGGAAACTCAATACTTGTGTCCTAAAGGTAGCTTTTAAGCCTTCACTTCCATGAACAAGGCATTGAACTTGCACATAGGACCTCCACATGTGGTATTTTTCATCTAAGAGAGAATATGCAGTACATTAGAATTATCTTAGCACTATAAACATATTGGTAGACATGGTTGATGGAGGAAACCTATTCCTTAGGCCCTAAAGGAATCCTATAGACATATAGGGCCAAGAACAACACCTTGAACAAACACACATGATATCTTAAGGGTATCATCAACCTTTAAGTTGGGATATGGCCATGATTAGGATTTTTTTAGCATTAGATATGGAGAATAAAGTGTTAATCATGGTTTGTACATAAATCTTTAATTTTAGGTTGTAAACCATTTTTTAGGGCTTAAGGTCCATGAACGGCACCTTGAATCACCATAGATGACCTCTCATGTTAATATTTTTGTTTTGAATGGGGATATGGGAACCATTAGGGGTTTCTAATACTATGTATGTGCCTTAGGACCTTAGACATAATAAGGGAGGAAACCTAGGCCTTAGCCTTTAGAATATGCTTCTATCCATCTAGAGCCAAGAACGATGCATTGAACAACCTCAATAGATTCTTCCATGGTTTCATTTACCTTGAAATGGGGAAACTAGTGCCATTAGAACATTTTTAGCAATAACTATAGATATTAGGCCCCTTCACATGGTGGGGGGGAACACTTGGTCCATAGGCCTTAAAGGATTGTTAACCATTTAGGGACAAAATTGATGCCTCCAACCACCACACATGACATTGAAAGTGAATCATTTGAATCTTAATTGGGATATGCATGACATCATCATTTGTTGAGTAGTAGGTATACATATCAAGGACATGGACATAGTTTGGGGAGGAAACTATGGCCTTAGGCCCTAACTAAAGCTTATATGCATCCATGGATAGGAAGGATGTCTTAAAAATTCATGCATGTCATCTCATACATATATTTGGACTATGAATATGGATTTTAATAGAATTAGGTGGTTTTGAGTAGTAGGTATGGGACCTCTGAGACATGCTTGACGGAATATGCTCATTCCTTAGGCCATAATGGAATATTCAAGGCACCCACATTAACAAAAAGTTCCTTGTAGCACCACATATGACCTACTCAAGATATGCTTGGTCTCTAAGAATATGCACATGCCTTTAAGAGGTTTTGTGCATTAGATAAGGGTATTAAGGCCTCAACATGCTCAAGGGACAAAATACAAGACTCGATCCCTAAATAATATTTCTAGCATCTATGGTTACACATGTCTGATACTCACTATCTGTATATATGTTACTCACTAGTCCTTACTACCTTTGTATTTCCATCTCCCTTTATCTCTATATGTATGTGTGTGTGTCTTTCCCCTTCTCTCTCTAACAACCTCCCTCTCTCTCTCCCACACAATCTCTCTCTCTCTCTCTCTCTCTCTCTCTCTCTCTATATATATATATATATATATATATATATATATGTCCCTCCCTCACTTCCATATCTCATAATCTATCTCCACCTTCTATATACCTCTCTCACTATCCTTTCCTCCATCACTCTCTCTCTCTATTTCTCACCCCTCCCCCTCTCCCTTTGTCACTCACCCATCCCCGTCTCTCCAACATAATCTTTGTGTATGTGTTTGTGTGTCTCCCCTTCTATCACAGACTCTTGAGTTGTATCTCCCTCTCTCTCCACCTTCTATTTACCTCCCTCTATCAATATCTCCCTCCCTTCTCCCTTAATTACTAGCCCTCCATGGCATTATTCATCTACCTATATTATCTCTGACTCACTCTCAAATTGTATTCCTCCCTCCCTATATCTTTTCACCCTCCCTCTCCATGTTTTTCTCTTTCACAACCTCCCTCTCTCTCCATCGCCCAATGCTCCACCCTCTGTCTTGGACACCATCTCTCTCTCCCTCCCTCTCTCTCTTTATGTGTGTGTGTGTGTGTGCATGTCAACCTTCCTCCTTTCTCTCCTTCTGTCTATCTCCCCGCCCCTCCCTCACACACACACACCTTCTATCACTCCCTCACTATCTCTTTCCTTCACTCTATCTCCATCCCTCCCTCACGCCCCCTCCTCCCTCTCTATCATATTCTCTCTCACTCTCTCTCTCTCTTATACTTCCTTCAACAATGTTTTCAACTTATCCCTTCTCCTAAACCCCCTACATCATTATGACCCCGATTCTCTATTTTATCGCCTCTCTCCTCCAACACATCCTATTCCTCCTCTAATATTCCATATCCATCTTTCCACTCACCATTACTCTCTCACATCAAACCATCACCCACTTCCTCCCCTCCACCTTATCCTCCTTCATCACTAAAGCCTTCCATACTGCTTCTAACCCTATACATCTTCCACACCTCTTCTCCTCCTAATAACACTTTCAATCCCCACTCTTCTTCACCCTTATAACCCATAATGTTCTCATTCAATTCATCTTTCTCCACTTGAATTTACAACATCCTCCTATGACCTTGACCCTTCCCCAGCCACTCTCAACTATTAAACATACTCACTCAAACTTACAACATCCTCCTAGGCCCTTGACCCTTCTCCACCCCCTCTCAACTATTAACCATCCCCACTTGAACTTCCAATATCTTCCTAGGATCTTAACCCTTCCCCACCCCCTCTCAACTATGAAGCAACCCCACCTGAACTTTCAACATCCTCCTAGCCCCTTAACCCTTCCACACCCCCTCTAAACTATTATCCATAGATTTGATATATTGCATACAGTGTTAGATTTTTAGCTCTACAAAATGCGTGCACGTTATAGAACTACATAACGTGTGCCCATTTTGTAGTTCTATAATGTGAATGTGTTTTGCAGTTCAATAACGCACACACATTTTGTAGTTCTATAACGCGCACACGTTTTCCAATTCTATAAGCACGGGAAATGTAATTTGAATTTAAACATGCCAATTCACTTGCTCACATGTCACCAATAGTCCTATGTGTATGGTTGGAATTTGCTTCGATAGTACCAAATTTGTGCGATGGTATATGATAAACCATAGCTAATTGGGCATTTCTTCGAGTTTTTCAAGAAGTCGTTGTTTACGCACTCATTACAGTATGCTACACAAAATCATTTTTTACGAAATCTTAAACATAAATAGCATTTTTCTACAAATTCTAAATATGTAATTTTTATTAAAAAAATATTATTTTTTTCTATTTTTTTCAATTTCTATTGTGTCCTAACTCCTTAAGTCAAAAAACATGTTAGTGTTTTTTCCATAACTTTTCCTATTATTAATCTTTTTAAAAATAAATTATATGGCGTACTAGAAGACACTGACCTCTACATTCTATAAAAAAACCCATTTAATGATTATTACATTAAGACCTTCAAAGGTTGCACCCACAAAAGATGTACCATTTTGGAGGAATGATCACTTAGATAATTATAATTTTTTTTTTAAAATTACTAATTTAATTTTCGAAAAATAGTGCTCCACTAGTGTTATATGTTCTTATCATTTGCCTAAAAAAACATATATCTTATCATTTGCCTAAAAAATAAAAAATGGCTGTTAGAAAAAATGAAACTTGACATAATTATAAAAAATTTCAATGCATAAAATTTATATACTATGAAACGTGATTCAATTTCCTACATTTAATATTTTTTACTCAAAGTAAGATATTTTTTGTGTGTATCTAAAAAAGTACAATTAAGTTGAGGGATGCCTTATTTTTCAATTTTCTATTGGTGCCAAAAGTGACCCTCATTACCTTGAACTCACACAGGAACAAATTTACTGCAAATCAAAGAAAAAATATTTGGGTCAAAATTATTTTTTACATGTTTAAGTTATGCTTATATTTTATGCTTCTCAACCAATCGAGCTAATCAACCAATTGAGCAAATGCACAAGGAAAGCCAATACTTTCCCTACTTTAATATAATCAATTACATATTTTATATTAATATTATTGATATTGTGTAATCAACCATTTCTTCAAAATAATTTAATTAACACAATATTTTATAGAGTGTGAACATATTTTAAAAAAAAATTTAAATAATTTATTAGCA
>LPNX010392866.1:0-27514 GCA_001517045.1 Pseudotsuga menziesii | reverse complement strand
AGGATAAGCAACTAATAAATTCAAATCTGCAATTGTCTCATGTGGTTACAACCATTTGCTAATAATTAGAAATAATTATCTCCACAAATCCTCTCACAAATCTCTAAGATATTTGATCAAAAGTCTTATCAAAACTTCCATCATTCTTCTCCATCCAATATGCTTGAGTGATCATCCCATATCTTCCTCAAATATTCAAAGGTTGAGGAAAATCTAATTTGAGGATAAGTGGTAAAAATTAGAATTGTTGGAATCTCCAAATATACCTGTAAACGTCACCAAACTCACCCAACTTTCAAGGTTAAGTGAAAACATGTTATTTTTCTAAAATTTAATTATAAACTCACTTAAAATGCTAAAATAAATGCATTGCAAAATATGGAACCAAATCCTGCATATAAACATTAAAATGGTCTTGATACAAGGTTGGAAAATGATTAAAGGTCAAGGGGAAGGTGTGAAAATATGATAAAAATGATAGAAATTTGGAGACTCAATGGGGAGTTATTAGACACTCGGTATGCAAAGCAATAAAACATGTCCTCCAATGCATCTAAGGCCTTGCATTTATCCATGTTTTGCACACTACAACCACAAAATTCACAATGAACCATATTCAAAACGAAGGAATACTTTTGTAGGACAAGGTACTAACGAGGTGAGTGCCCATATGTTTTGCAAATATTGCAATATTCATTATCACTAGGTTAATGGTTTTGCATTCTTGGGAAAGCAAGACATTTTACTAACCCATGACAATGTTTCTAAGAACTAATTTGTGCAACACTCATCGAAGGTCTTGTTGGTCCTAGTCTGGTACGGGAGTTGAGAGTAGGTCCCCCTCTTAGCCTCAAACATTTTGAAGCGTAATGACCTTCTACCGTGTATCTAATGCACCATACTTGGTATCTTATTATCATAGGAATGATCAATTCAGTTAACATAGCTATGTGGTTCTATTGTTGCGATAATTCAGGTCCCTCCATGGACTTAGAGGCTCGAATACTTCTTGGAGACTTAGTCATGGATTCAATATTCATAGCTTACTCCAATGCAGTTATGGGGTGTCAATTGTCTATTAAGATAATGGTACTTTAGTTAATGGGAGAATCCCTTGAATAAACTATTCCTTATGATGTGTATCATGAATAGGAAAATACCTGCTATTCATCACATTCCTAAATCTCTGAACATATTCCCAAGCCAATTATCCTTCATACTATTGGATTTATTTCAGGTCTACAATCCCTTATTGTCCCAACTTTGGTATCTGAAATTATTTAATGAACAATTTATTCACCTCTAATAAGGGAAGAGGTGGGAGAGGAGGTTGAGCCACAAATTTCATGTAAAACTATAATTCTCATCCCAACAATGTAGTCTAGAACTCAATTAATCTGGAAACATTGGAACTCCCTATATCTCGAAATAGCTTCACACAAGAACCAATGTTGTTATGAATCCTCTTCATATACCTTACCGCAAAAATCTTGGCATTGCATGGAACATCCCTTATGTATCATAGGAACCATTGTTACTATAGATACTACCAAAACAAACCCTCTAGGACCAGGTTGTGAAATCACATTTGAAGCCACACTTGAACTTGAACCGATACCACTCTCAAGACCCATTGATAATGTAATAACATTGAACCCACTAATACTTCCCCATACAGTTGTACCAATAGATTGACTACTATTTCTAGGATAATGATCATACCAAGGTAAATACAAAGTATAATTAGAAAAATAGAGTGCCATATGATTTATGAATTCCTGGGGATTGGTTGAGAATGGATTGATTATGCAGTTCTTTGATCCTTCTTCCTTGACCATCGGGGTTCATCTTCTTAGTTGTCTTCATTCTCACACCCCTTAGGTGGATCCAAAACCTGAACCCAAGTTGTCACTACATCGTTGATATGCATTCCAACATCTTTGGTCCTAACTCTATCATCTCCATCTTACATTCCATGTATGCATATGCACCATAGTTTCTTATACTTGGTCCATCATATACACTTATACCTTTCCCCTCCAGTCAGGAGCTAGTGAGATCGTTGCATATCCTCACCTTTCGCAACTCCTTCAACCTTTCTTCATCCTTTCCTATGTCACACATCTCCTTTTGCAACTGCTCACTCTTCTTCTTTGCTAGTTTCATTTTTTTCCACCATTGTTCTCGAATACTTGACCTCGTTCCTACTCGTTCATCTTGTGCTTGGTCTTCAGAAATATCCCCCATCATTGTTGGATCCTCTTCAACTTCTACAACTCACCATCATCATTCCCAACCACTCCTCATGACACGGCTACTTACTCCTCAATCAAGGTATGATTAAATGATGTAAATCCTCTTTTTGACAACTAAACCCTAATCCACAACGAGATTTCCTGGATCAAATTTACATGATCATTTTGCTTGAAATCATCTTTTTCTTTCAAAAAATATTGATAATTTATGTAGTGAACTCTACTATGTACTCGTTAACAATATTCTCTACCCAAAAGTATGTGGCTCTAATAAGTTGATGATCCAACTTATGCAATGAAACTAAGTCTTGATGGGTCCACTCAATAGTTTTCTTGCACCATTTCTCATGTGTAGGGAACTTCACAAGTTGTTTTATCCACTTGTACAGACTCACGGGGAACTCAAACTAAAAAATCACATATTGATCCCGTGAAGGTCCATCATAAAATACAAACTCCCTACACTTTGTTGGCTTCCATTTTATGAATTGGGATTCTTGTAACACAACGTATTCAAACTTATTATCCCACCAATGTTGAATCTAAGACATAGATTCCTATGTACATTCAACTAGTACTTCCATATTCGAAAATAGGTCTCGCAAATGGAATCATTTGTTGGTGCAAAAATTTTAGAGACCATGGTTCTATTCCATGGCCAACAAATATGATTTTAGTCTAGGTGCACTTTCCTTTTCATTCTTCCATGGGGGGAAGAACATCTCACCCAAAGCACGACTAAGATGAGTGGAAGATGAGGAAAATAATAGGGAAGTGATGAGGAGGCATTCCCAGGGTTCATTTTAGCCTTTTATTAAGTTGTGCAACATGAAGGAAAACCAAAATAATATATTCAAATGAACATGCATAACAAATGGAAATCAAACACAAAACATAATCATGGCATATACCATAACAAAAAATTTAAAAAGGGGCACCAACACTTCCCATTTCAAGTTATTATTCAAAACATGGAATGTCCCATTGATTACAATTTTTCGAGATATCTATTTCTCACAACTAGCCCTTTTGGTTCTCATATCTCACCCAATACATTAGGGAACTCTTCCCATCTTTCTCTTAAACGTGTGTTGCCTCTAGATCTCTAACCAACAAACAACAACAAAGGTAAATGTTAGAAAAAAAAGATCACGGATCAATAACAATAAACAATAAAAAAGATGCAAATATTAAACACATTACAAGAGAGACAAATATATAACATGGTTCACCCAAGATGGGATATGTCCACACAAAAATTTCCAGTCATTTATTATTATATCGTCTAGCAAATGAAGGGATACAACCTGCAGCACACCTGTTGCACTTCCTCTTAAGTCTCTCACAATCTCTCTCACATAATCACAGAGATCATTCTACAATGCTAAAATACAATACATAGCCATATTCCAATGCCTTATTTTTATAAAGGGAATACCGTGGGAAAATACCAAGGCCTTCCCAAAACCATGGGCCCATAAATCACCCATTATTGACCAAGTCATGACTTTGAAATTACAACATTTTACAAGGAATTTTTTTCTAAATTTTTGCTACAGGGATATTTCCCCCGAACCCTCGCCAGGGGGGGGGGCTCCCAAATCAGTCGTCGCCCCTCTGCACTCCCCATGGAGAATTTAGTGGGAGGAAATCCCCCCCCACCCCCCATCATGGTACTGGGATCCAAACATAGTTGAAACATGAACTATAGAATTAGTAAGACCAGGCTCCACAACCAACAATATCCCACTTGCAGACTAATCACAACAACTCCTTTTTTATTGAACTTCCTGGAGTATGCTCTGAGCCTTGGACCTGGAAAATTTCTTGTCTTCACCTACATGCTTGAAGGCTAACAGAAACCGAGCAAGAACTTAGTTTCTCTTTGGTTACCTTTGTCAACATGTTTGCAGTATTATGGATAGTATGTATATTTTCCACTTAACAGTTCATATTCCAAAACATATTTTATGAAATGGTACTTGAGTAGTATATGTTTAGCCTTGTAATGGAAGGTTGAGTTCTTTGTAAGATGAATGGCACTCTGGCTCTCAGTGTACAACCTGTTATTCTACTGCTTCTTACCCAGTTCCTCCATGAACCTATGCAACTAAATCATCTCTTTACTAGCATTTATAGCAACAACTTCCTCAGCTCATGTTGTTGAAACTACAACACCCTTTTCAAATTTTGGAATCCAACTCACTCTTGTTCCACCTACGGTAAAAAAATACCTTGCGGTGCTCCTCCTACCGTTTTTATCACCTTCCATATATGCATCAACATATCCCTATATAACAATGTCTGAAACTCCAAAATATAATGCATGAGATGTGGTACCTCTCATATACTTGAAAATCCATTGTACTACCCTCCAATGCTTTTTACCTGGATTTTTCATTTACCTTCTCACAACGCCCATTGCATGTGTAATATATGGTCTTTTCCACACCATGGCATACATCAAGGTGTCAATCATTGATGAATAAGGAAGCTTGCACATGTATTCTATCTCCTCTCATGTCTTGGGACACATCTCCCTACTTAGTTTGAAATGGTTGGACAAAGGTGCACTAATTGGTTTTGCATTCTAGATTCTAAACCTCTCCAACACTTTTTCTATGTACTCACCCCGAGACAATTTTAATTTGTGATTTTTCTTGTCTCTTGTTATTCTCATGCCAAGGATTTTCTTTGCAACACCTAAATCCTTCATTACAAATGATTTAGCTAGTTTCCTTTTGAGCACATTTCTATCATGTGTGTTAGACCCTACAACAATCATGTCATCCACATACAATAACAACATAATATATCTTCCATTATCTATCCTCTTGAAATAAACACAGTAGTCAGAATGACATCTACTATAACCTTTTTCTATTATAAACTTATCAAAATTCAAATACCACTGCCTTGGAGCTTGTTTCGGGCCATACAAGCTATTCTACAACCTCCAAACCAAATTATCCTTCCTTTTGACCTCATACCCATGTGGTTACTGCATATAAATATCTTCCTCCAAATCCCCATGGAGAAAGGTTGTTTTTATATCTAATTGTTCAAGATGCAAATATTCTATCGCCACTAGACTTAAAATAGTCCTAATTGAAGTCATTTTAACAAAAGGAGAAAATATTTCATCAAACTCTATACCTTTATTTTGTGCAAACCCCTTTGCAACAAGTCTAGACTTGCACTGCTTCTTACCTATTTCTTCTTCCTTCAACTTGTAAACCCATTTTTTTTGCAATTCTCTTTTACCTACAGGAAACTCAACCAAATCTCAATTCTGGTTTCTTACCAATGATTCCATCTCCTCACTCATTCCTTGCTCCCACTTCTTTATAGTTTCCACCTACATTTCCTCTTAATAACATTATGGTTCATAAGAATCTGTCATCAATAAATAATACAATGAAGGAGAGAATCGTTCAAGGGGTCTATTTAACTTGGTATATCTTCTTACACTTGCAGGAGTTTGAGGTACATGTTGTTGTTCTTGATTCTTTGGCACCTTCAAAACTTTATTTTATTTGATTCTATCAAGCACTATGTACTCTGTGTTTCCATTTTCTCTTTCTTTCTCTGCAACTTATCTTTGTACATAACCTTTTCATTGAATATTACATCTCTAATCCTAATTATTTTGTGATTTTCATAATCCCATAAGTGATAACCAAAATCATCAACCTCGTATCCAATAAAGGTGCATTTCTTGGATTTAGCCTCAAGCTTTGTTTTATTTTCTTTATCAATATAGACAAATGCTTCACAACCAAAAGTTCTCATAAATGAGTGATTTACCTTTTTACGTGTCCATGCCTCCTATAGAATTCCACCATCCAAAGTGCTTGAACACCCTCTATTTATTAATTAAAAAACACTATCTACACCATCATCCCAAAACTGTAAGGGAAAGATTGCATGCAATCTCATACACCTTGCACGCTCCATGATCGTCCTATTCATCCTTTCTAACACACCATTTTCTTGCATTATTTTTGGGACTATATTTTCTCTATGAATCCCATGGTATGAACAGTAAATATCAAAATCCTTGCTGCAGTATTCACCTCCATTATTAGATTTGAGACACTTCAATATTTTCCATGTCTCATTCTCAACCAAACCTTTCCACTTCTTAAAAGTTGCAAACACATCAGATTTTTGTCTGATGCAATAAACCGAAGTTTTCTAGTTGCATCATAAAAAAAGGAAACATAATAACAAGAGACACCCAAGAGATTGTACCTAAGCCGGTCCCCATACATATGTATGCACAAGCTCTAACTTTTCACTCTTCTTTTGTTTCCCAACCCTGAGAAAACTAACTCTTTTATGTTTTCCATAAACATAGTTCTCACATATTTCCAAACTTACCTGCTTCAGATATGGAAGCAATTTCCTTGAGTGGAGAATCTCCATCCCCTTCTCACTCTTGTGGCCAAGCCTGTGATGCCACAATGTTGTACCTATTTTTGTGGAAGCTACAGAGATAGAATAATCAGTATTATGAGGACATAAATACAACCTACATATCGTATCTTCTTGGTTATTACTAGTGCTCCTTTAGTGATCTTCCACCACATTTTTCCAAACGTAGTCAAACAACTGTTATCTCCCAGTTTCCAGTTGAGATCGGATTTCTTATCACGGTAGGAATGTGCCTTATATATTTTCCATTCATTTCCATTATTTAAATTAATGTGTACCTTACCCATTCCAACAATTTTACATGGTTCATCATCACCAAACAAAACATGTTCAAAATCACCTAGAACATAATCATGAAAGAATTTCCTATGGGGTTTAGCATGACATGAAGCCCTTGAATATACTACCCAGTAATCACTATTATTATCTAATGTAAGAATCAAAGCAACATGTAACACATAACCTATTACATTTTCCTCCCGAGTAGTCTCATGTTTCCCATCTCCTTTCCTCTTTGGAGCTCTACAGTCTTTCTTCAAATGTCCTCTCTTACCATAGTTCCAACGCTCTATCTTTCCAAATATGGACTTGGATCTTCCCTTTCTAGAATTATTGTGATTTCCTGGGCTCCTTCCTCTCTCCCTTTGTCTTCCTCTCTCCTTCCTCTCTCCATTTGTCTTCCTCTCTCCCTTTCCATGGTCAATGCATTACCTGATGTCTCACATGTGCTTTTTCTTTGCATTTCCTCGCTATGAATAACATGCACAACATCATCAAAGTGCCTGAACGAGGGACGTAGTTACTTACATCCATGACCAAGTTGTTCTAGCTTTTTGGCAATAAGCAAAATATTATAAGGTCCCTAACCTTATCTTCAAAGTTCACTTTTACAGAACTTAGCTCACTATTAAGCTTATTAAATTCATTTAAATGGTCAGTAACAGATCCACCTTATAACATATTCATATTAAATAAATGCTTCATTAAAAATACCTTGTTGGAATCCAAGTGTTTTCCATAGAGCTTAGACAATGCGCTCATCACACCTTCTGTTGTCTTTTCTTTTGACATATTGAAAGCCACCGATGAAGTTAGGCACAGCCATATTGTTCCTAGTTCCTTTCTGTTAAGAACCTCCCATTCTCCATCCTTCATAGTCGTCGCATGTTTTGTTTTTCCTCCTAGTGTTAGGTATAAATCCTTCTTGTATAGATAGTCCTCCATTTTCATCTTCCATAACCGGTAGTTTTGGACGTTAAATTTCTCGACCCTAAACTTTCCTTCTTCTACCATTGCTCCCTCGCAAACTATGAACCCTTCTTTCCTGTGAGTTTACCAGCCAAATAGACCTTTTGGATATGATACTAATTGTTAGAAAAACATGATTGCGGAACAATAAAAACAAACAATAAACAAGATGAAAATATTAAAATACATTACAAGAGAGACACAGATATAACGTGGTTTACCCAAGATGGGCTACAACCACACAGAAATTGCCAATCCTTTATTATTATACCATCTAGAAAAATGAATGGATTCAACCTGCAGCAACCCTGTTGCACTTCCTCTTCACTCTCTCACAGTCTCTCTCACACAATCAAAGAAATCATTTTACAATGCTACAATACAATACATAGTCATATTACAATGCTTTCCTTTTATAGGGGAATTACTATGGGAAATGGGTCTGTAACATATTGGCTAACAAACATCCCAAAAAAATCCTTTTGGGGGCTTCACCTCTGAACCCCCTTTCTTCGAGGCTTTTTGGCCCACGGACCCCCCAATCGGGGGGGATGGGACCCCTCGGACCGCCGTGCGGGGACGATGTCCCCCCGTGCCTCCCTACTAGGATGAGTGTATAGCAAAAGTGGGGTACAAACACGGCTAAACAATAACATCTATGAATCTGGAATATCAATTTCCAACACCAAAACCTCTAGCTAATGTTTTTTCTCTTTGGTACATCCCTCCAAGGATGCCTTTACTCTTATCGACTCATCGCCCAATTGATTATCTCATAAGAAAAGCAAAACATATTTCTTACTTCCATTGGTCAGTGTTTTATCTTGGATGGAACTTACCAGTGATATATTTGATTTACCTTTATGTGCATTTATGATGAATGAATTCCCATCCTTGATCATGTGGTATTGGTTTTCTCTCCTCATGAAGATTGCATCCCTCATACACATGTACAGGCTTCCAGACACCACACCACACATGTGAAGGGGTACTATATCTAAATCCACTTCATCAATAAAATCTACACTTACAAAAAATTGATCTTACATTGTTTTGTGATCTTGATATCTATATCCTCGTTTATCCATCCCAGTGGATAGGGGTTAGGATGATTATGCACCTCCAAACCAACCATGCTACAAAAATCAACTACTGTGAGGTTGTCATGTGAACCAAAATTGAATAGAGTGTCTACTTTGGTCTTATTGATCTAGATCTTGATATGGAAGAGGTTTCTCATCCCCTTCGCTTCCTTGTGATGAAGACTACTTAGATTCAACTCCTTCTGCAATGAAGTGCATACAATATTCTCATGTACATATAAGTTGCTATCTACTCATTGTCTTGAATCCATGGCTAGAAGGCTCTTCTTATTGGCATCCTTCTTGCAATTCTTAGGGTTCAACTTTGGATGTAGCTTCTAACTCTTTTCTTCAATGTAACCATCTATGTTACAATGATTACAGTGTTTTTTCATCCTTACATTGATGTGCCATGGATGTAGTCTTCTTAAATTTTCCTTTCCACTTGTTCTTCACCTCCTTGGAAGTGTTTTGGTTCTCTTTTTGTTTGGAACCACTTGATTATCCTTTCTTGTGTCTTATATTCTTCATGTATTGTGCTTGTACACATGCCTTATCAATTGTCTTGGGATTGAATAGCATGATCACCTGCTCTCATTATTTTCTGTGCGAACCCCCTAGATACTTGAGGAGTACATTTGTATTCATGGGTGAGATAACCAACATAATAGCCATATTCCTAAGTTCTATGGTTTCATATTGCGCACTCTACCCTTGCCTTTACCTGAAGTAATGCCAATGGATCCATTTCTCCTCTACATACCCAACAGGGTAGAATTGAGAATTTATGAGGGTTTTGAAATCCTCCCACTTAGTTATTGGTGGATAACCCTCCAATTTAAGTGCCTTTATGTGGATTTCCTACCAAGTTAATGCATGGACCTCTACGTTCAATCGATCAAATGAAATCTTATGTTCCTCATCCATGTTGTGGATACTAAAATAGACCTCTAATTATCGCAACAAATTATTTAACTTTAAATCATCAATCTCACCTTGTTAGGGATTGATATCCACTTTTGATTCCATATTACATAATGAATGAGAAGTGGTAATGGCATATTAAATTGAGCACATAGATCTGTGGACCAACACACAACTCACAATATAGATCATACAATTTACTCAGCAATTGAAGAATGAAACAGTGCAAAAAATGCTTGCAACTGTGAATGCTTTCATTAATCCAAAGTAATTAGACAATTAATTACAATGAAGTACAATGGATAATTAGCCACATGCAATTCGAATCCATGTGAGGAAATTCGAATTGGTTGGACTCTACTTGATTGAATGGTTAACTGACCTTATATAAATCATTATTGGAGTTCATCGGAGTTCAAAATCCAAACTCAAATGTCTAATTCAGTGTTAAGTAGTCTAACTGACTGAGGTAGGTGAGTAAATTCTCCTCACCTGCATGCATCCATGCAATCCTAGCACTAACTGAATAGAACTGAATGTAGGGAACTAGAACTGAATGTAACTGACTCCTAACTAAGCTTGACTAGTCACCAACTAAACTCAACTAATGGAGGTTGGTATCGACACTCCCAGTGGCTCCTAATTTGTAGGGATTGATCTAGGAGGCTCCTATACTGATGCATGCAATTGCAATCAGTGGAAGTTGGCCTCAATTAGTGTTCCCCACACTTTAGTAACTGGTACATGTGCCCCAATTAGGCCAATTGGACCCAATGGTGCTAGTGACTAAAAATAGACTAAAAGGACTCCCGATTTATACATTACTCCTGATTTAGACATAAATGACCAAATTGGACAAGGGAGGATTATAATCCAAACACCCCCCCTGAATGCTAGCTTGGACAATATGTGGGCCTTGGTAACTAAGACCATAGGTCACCCATTACAACAAGTAAAGTAAAGTAACTGCTCAATACAAGGAGCTGGGGAAAAAACCACATGGGAAAAGAGCCCCCCTCTAACTAAGTACATAGAATTAGGATTCAAGTTTGAAAAACTTGAAAATATGTTGTTGCAATATATGTGATGTAACGAAGCAGCATGCATGATGTTCTGTGCACAGGTATCCTGGGGCCTGGCATGTAGACTTCTCCATCTTCTCCCAAAATGATGGTGGAAGGAAGGAGGAATGTAACCTTTACCTCTTGTTGGATGAAGAGGTGTATGATCCAATATATTCTTCTGAATGCAGTGATACTGAGCCATTGCCATGTAGCATCTTACAGGGAGTCTATTGCATCTCTTTGAAGGAGGTAAGATTGCATGACATAGCACAAGGTTCTTAGTCTTCTGAGTGTCAGATGGATTTCCAGTCATCTTCCTAGATTCTAGTTTGGAAGTAGGGATTGGGTCTGGATCTAAATCACCCTGAATCTCAATCTCATAAACTGATACAGTTGGATATGCAATACTAGTGGAAACTGCAAAAGAAGTAGATGAAATTTTTTTACCTTCCCTTGCAAGTGGTTGCTGAGAGTGCACAGGTTCTGAAAATGGCATGAAGTGTGAGAACTCATATGCCTTGGAGGCATGATTTGCAGCACCCTTCACTATGATGTTCCCAGTAGAGATATATGTGATCTCCATTGAGTCAGGACCAAATATCACTCAATTTGGAGAGCCAGAATGAGTCATCTGGTATACAAATAATAGACTTGCAGCTAGGGAGGGCACATAAAGCATATCTTTGTACTTTCGATGTTCAAGCTTTATAGAACCCTTCCCTTTTCCTTGAAATTTACTGTTATTTCCCATATGAATACTGCAAGGAAGAGAATGATTCTCTAGATGCAACCATATGATTTGAAGCTCCAGAATCAATGAGGAAGGCATGTGTTGTTGAGCATCTAGCCTTCAGTGCATGGCATGTCTCTTCATGTTCTTCAGTTTCTTCTCTATGGTCAGCCTTCCTTGCGCTAGCAGGTACATTAATGTTATGTTTCTTCAAAAGAAGAGCCATATCATCAATTTTTCTTCTCATACAGGTGCTTTCTGGATGAAAGCCCCTTCCACTGTAAGAACAAAGTGTCTTTCCTTTTCCATTTTTGTTGCTTCTCTTCAAACCTGAAGGCTCATTTGACTGCTCTTTCTCCACAAGAGACTCGTCCTTTTGCTTCCCTTTATCATTCGCTACCTTAGTTCCTCCAACAACCAGTGCTTTATCTCTGGAATATCGAATGATCCCCATTTGGATCAACTTGTCATGCTCCTGGGTGAGAGATTCAAGGATGGAGATTACAGTAGGAATCATTTAGTTTGGAGTAGTGAGATTCATTGATTGAAATGTTGATACAAAGACTGAATAGTCTACACCAAGTTTTGAGAGAATGGCAAGGATGAGGTGATCATCCTCCTTCTCAACGTTGCACAACTTCAACTGGAACACTAGATTCTTGAATTTGGTGAAGAAGTAATTTAGTGTTTCAAAATTCGCTGGATGAAGAGAAATCATCTCATTCTCGAGCTGATAGATCCTCAAATCATCTTACTTGTCAAATAAGGAAGCAAGCTTATCCCAAACCTACTTGGAAGTCTTCAATCCATTGATGTGGAAGAGAAGATCTTGAGAGATTGACAAGCACAAGCATCCATATGCTTCATCAATCCTATTCCAATACTTTTCTTTGTCAACATAATGAGTTGGCTCTATCTATGTCTCCATTGTGAGTCTGGAGAGTCTTTTGGAGCATAGCTACATCTCCATGCCTTCCTTCCACTGGTTGTAGTTGAAAGGAGTGAGAAGCTCCATTGGAGGAGTCATTTAGAATGCAAAGAAGAGGACTGAGCTGTTGTAGCGAATGCAATGAAGGAGATTGGGATGCTTTTAGCGAATGCAGTGAAGGAGACTGATAAACCTATAAATCACACAATCAAACAGACAAAATAAGGTCGACAGTCTGCACTTTTGGAATTTCCTTCACACCCAGCATAGTTGATCAAGCAAGCTTGATCAACAATTCTTTAACTTGGGATATTAAGTGGTAAATTCTCTGCTTTTGGTGTAGTACTGGAAGGAGCAATTTTTCTCAAAAAAATGATCCAAGTATGATTCTATAGTAGGAGAAGTGCCTTGTCCCACCGAGGCTCTGATACCATATTAAATTGAGCACATAGATCTGTGGACCAACACATAACTCACAAGATAGATCATACAATTTACTCAGCAATTGAAGAATGAAACTGTGCAAAAATGCTTGCAACTATGAATGTTTTCATTAATCAAAAGTAATTAGATAATTAATTGCAATGAAGTACAATGGCTAAATTGCCACATGCAATTCGAATCCATGTGAGGAAATTCGAATTGGTTGGACTCTACCTAATTGAATGGTTAACTGACCTTGTCTAAATCATTATCGGAGTTCATCGAAGTTCAAAATCCAAACTCAAGTGTCTAATTCAGCGTTAACTAGTCTAACTAACTGAGGTAGGTGAGTAAATGCGCCTCACCTGCATGCAACCATGCAATCCTAGCGCTAACTGAATAGAGTTGAATGTAGGGAACTAGAACTGAATGTAACTGACTCCTGACTGAGCTTGACCAGTCACCAACTGAACTCAACTAATGGAGGTTAGTATCGGCACTCCCAATGGCTCCTAATTTGTAGGAATTGATCTAGGAAGCTCCTAAACCGATGTGATGCATGCAAGTGAAATCAGTGGAAGTTGGCCTCAATTAGTGTTCCCCACACTTTAGTAACCGGTACATGTGCCCCAATTAGGCCAAGTGAACCCAATGGTGCTAGTGACTAAAAATAGACTGAAAGGACTCTCGATTTAGACGTGACTCCTGATTTAGACATAAATGACCAAATTGGACAAGGGAGGATTATAATCCTAACATGGCACTAGAAATTGGATTCTCTATTTTTGGATCTTTCCTTGGCTCCTTTTCTATGTCACCTTTGGCTCATGATTTCCCCTCTGGTCCAATCTTTGAGTTAGAGCCACCAAAATCACCAAAAGGTCCAAACTTTATCTCTATAGCTACCATGAGGATTGACATATTGCAAAATATGTCAATGACTTGTATTTCCATCTTTGTAAATCGTTGTTCATATTCTCCCCCCTGATTCTTCACTACACACATTTTCCATGGCCAGGGTTTGAAGACTTTTTCTTATTCTGCCAACTCCTAGATCCCACAATTTACGAAGAAAAAAAAAAACGCTTTGATACTAATATGGTTTATAAATTGCTATTGATAATATTCCACTAGAATAGTTCATCACAACAAATCTTATAACTTAATTCATTGTGTGACATTAACTCCACATAATGATAAATAAACTAGAATTAAAAGAAAAATAACTAGAAACAAATAACACATCCACACAAGAAACAAAAGGTATACCCTGGGAAAACCCACTATGGGGAAAAACCCAACCAAAAGTGAGGACTATGCCTTGCTATTTTCTTCTCTAAAATGCAATGCAAATATGAAAAAATGTGGAATTCACTATGGAGTTACTTCTGACATTGTGGCCTTGCTGTGCCCCTGCTCAACAGCCTTCTAAAATCATTATTTCATCAAACAAAATTCCATTTTTTTTGATGAAATGTTTAAATTTTAAAAGGACAGGTCTAATGAGTTTTCAGCTACTGATATGGTGGTTTCCATTAAGCTACTGATTTGTTGAAATTTAATTTTTCTAATGACCTTTGCAAATTCTATTGGATTAATGAGACTATCATATTGAAGTTATTGTTTTGGATGATTTATACTAGGGAAGTTAAAACGTGGCTCTTAATGATTTCTATTCCTGCTTTGTAACCCTAGTCATGTATATTATCCCAAAATATTAGAGATTCATTTTATTGATTTCGCTACCATGATGATTTGCAAGGTTTCATTACTATGGTTGTCATGAGTCGTCTAAGCAATAGTTGTCGAAGGTCTGATGTTTGTAACTCTGGCGAAGCCTAGACTTATGTCTCATGGTCTTTATCCTAAGTTTGTGAGCCATTGTCGGTCTTGATTGAATTTCATATGGTCGTATTTCAAGGTTCAAGTGCGTGGTTTGTGATTATATTATAACCTCCGCCACCTTTACAAGATGTGTCGAATATATGATAAGATATGCATGTATTATGGTTTCGTCGAGATTGATTTATGTCACAGCTTATATCCCAGCTCACCTGTCGTGAATCCACCACGCTATCATCCACTGGTACTTGAACTGTCCATCACATTAAGTCTCGGTATGTAACCTCTGTCGTGGCTGCTTGGAAATAGACCACTTGTGCTACTTGCAGCGAAGGTTTCCTATCATTTAAGTCAGGATTGAATCATGATATTATCAGCGTTCTAGGGCCTTCGACCGTCATTTGTGTTACCACTCCAAGCGCCGATGCTTTCGTTCATGTCAAACCCGCAGAGGTATAACCTACGCTTGTGCATGGCTTACCCTGTTCATTACCTGGTGTTGCTCAGCCTTCATCCCGAGTGCTCACGACCTAGTCTTCTGTCTCTGGCTGAGTGGTGGTACGTATTTTGTGTGTGGTTACGCATTCGTAATCAACCAGTGATGGCTCCTGTCGTCAGGGTTGAACCCTGCGAGATGACTTTGTTAAACTCAAACCCTGAACTCTCGGAAAAGGTCAGGAATGTGGGGTGGATGCCGTTCTTCGAGAAGTTTTCCGACTCGAACCCTGAAGTTACCAGAGTCTTTGCTTTGTCCCTGGTTAATTACCAAGCTGAGGTTGGTGATCTCTACTTCCGGGTTGATGAAAGATCCATAGCAGCCACAACAGGTTTGTCTCTGTCTGGGCAGAGGTGGTTCAAATACCAGAAGATGGACATAACCGAATGGAGACGATTGTTAAAGAACCCGATTCAGGAAATTTCTTTTCGAACTGGGGTGGCACGTAAGTATTTTCTTAAAGAATGGCGTTCGGTTCTTGATTTAATTCATCGATATTTGACCTGTGAAGGCCGGCTATCTTCGGCATACGTATATCATCTTCGTCTGATGGCTGTCTTTATAGGGTTTCCTATTAATTTGCCTTACTACCTTCTGCACAGTTTATTTAAGATGTCAAATGCCATAAAGAAGGGGCCTAAACATGTTAGCCACAGTCTTTTTCATCATGGTCTGGTTCGTATGTTGATTGATCACGAGTTGTTGAAGTCGGGTCGCTCATGGGAGCAGTTTGTAGAGTCAAATGGTTTTTCATCCTCTTGTCATTGCATGTTTGACAGTCCTGATGACTGTAGCAAGCATAGAGATTCAGGTTCGGCTCCGTTCTTTTCCCCGCTCAAATCTCTGTCGAACCCTAGCCGTAAGGATTCCGAACCCTGTAAAGAGCCCATGAGTAGTCCAGTGAACTGTTCTCATACCCCTATAGGTCCTGGGCGTATGAAGAATACTTCATCTTTGTCACCTGTTACTCCGCCCATTAGTACTAATAAAATTGGTAATCGTCGTGGAAACCGACCCAAGTCCAAGCTGGTTAGAAGGCTAACCAGGAGTATGGCAAAAACTAAGATGGTTAAAACCCCCGTAAGTAATAAGGTTCCAGTGGAAACGGTTGTGATTGATGATGAAGAAATCATTGCTCCTTCGCCTGTTATTGACAATCTAGTTCATCCTGAGTCCGTTGCTGATTTAGCTGGTGAAGGTCACCCTGTGACTAATAAAGATATGCCCGAAAAGCCTTCTTTGCCTGTGGATGTTCAGTCGGTCGAGCCGCAATTTGATGATACCCTTGATCATGTCGATCCTTCAGCAGTGGATAAAGAAGTGCAGGAATTTTTAGTTGATCATATGACTGATTCTACATTACAGGAAAAACATGTTAAAACAACCCCAACGATTTTTCTTGGAACTGGGGAAACCATTCATCCTCTGTTCATTAGTTGTCTTTTAGACAAGGTTCGTAGAATGGAAGACAGGATGAGTGAAATAGTAGCAAGTCGGGATTTAATGAAAGCTGATCATGTGGAGTTAAGGGCAAAAGTTGATAAAAGTGGTCAGCAGCTTTTACGATTGAAGAATCATAAGAACAAGCTCATAAGGAGGGTTCTCAAATTGCAAGATGAAAATGAAAAGAGTGAAGAAAAGGTCCGTGAGCTCAATGCTCAGATCGCGCTCATGCAATTCAGGGCTCCTTCATCGAGTCATTCTAATGGGGTCAATATTCAAGTTTTTAACGCACCAGTTAATTTGTGACTATACTGGATTTCTTTGTTGTTGGTTTTAATGTTCAATTTTGATGATCAGGTATTTATTTAGTCTATTTCTTGTTTGGTATTTATTATTTATTATTTCGATTTGTGTTATGTTTTAATTTTATTATTACTTGATTTGTTGCAGGTGTTAAATGTGTTGTTTGTGCCCGGATTTTGTCAACTGTTTATTTTTGCACGATCTCGCATCAATCAGAACAGACCGCACAACAAGCTTTCCAGGTGTTTTTTATTGCTGGAATCTTCGATTTCCATGGATCGTCTTGATGATTTGCTTATATTGAAAAATGACACGTTACACTTGTCATTTTTAATTAGAAATCAGTTGGATAATTCGATCTAGTTTATCTCGAGCTTTTAGGGATGTTTATTTTTGTAAAACATGTATAAAAGGGTTGAAAATTGAAGGGAAAAGGGTCGATAGTTAATGGAAGGGAAAAGGACAAGACTGGGTTTGATTTTGTTGTGACTCTGGACAGCTATCCGTCTGCAACCCCAATCTTTTGAACTGGTGATACTGTTATATATGTTTACCGTTTGAACACTTTGCATATGTTCTTGGTATCTGTTAGTCCTGTTATTTCCTTTTCATACTTTATTATGTTTGTTAAAGATCTCTGTAGAAGTTTACAAACATACATTTCTTGTGTAATTATCGATTTTCATGCTTTCAATTTTGCTAGTATATCATGTTATGTAATTGGCAATCGACATTGTTGTTTATATGATTTGTAATTGATTACTGTATGGGCCTGGTTAATGTTTATCTTATCTAAATATTACCTATGTGTATCCATGTGGTAATTCTATTAGCATTAATTGTTCTCATGGTTTATTTCTCTTACTGCTCCTGATCAGGATATTAGGATTATATATTGTTTATTTTCTGCTGATTATATTACTTGAAAACCTATTCGTATCAGATTCTGTCTCTATGAATTACATTCAGTTTATCCCTTTTGTAAATGATTGTACAAGATGTATATAGCAGGTTTGTGTACAATATTAACTATGTTTACATTTTATCTTCTCAGCTTTTGTATCTTGTATTTATAATTCATTGATTTAAGTTGATTAAACATGTTAATCTAACATCCTGTAGCATATAACCTGAATCAACTTTTGTAAATAATAACCATAGGTTTCACTGACAATCAGTAGCAGTAGTTTTAACCATTAGACTGTTAGTGTTCCAGGCCAACAGAGCCTTTAAACCTGTCGAGAACGGCTACCCCAAACAGCTTGGAGCCTGCCCTAAGGATCCCGGTCTGGGTCGTATCCCTCGTTGCGGGCTTTGTCAAATACGCCCGTCAACAATGGCGCTAGAAGGAGGGCCAGCGTAAGCCAATGGCTGATGAAAACAACCCTGTAAACAAAGTTAATCAGCCAATTACCCCTCAAATACAACCTACTGCACAACCACGCTCTCACCGTTCATCACGAGTGAATGAAACCCCAGTGAGCGACTCTGTTCAAAATCTGATCTCTCAGTTCAATTCTCTCGGTATTCACTTACCTAAAGAAATAGACCAGTACGAACAAGCCTTAAACGAATCTCGTAGAATTCTGACAAGAGCTTATTCGAACCTTACTGGGCGACAGCCTACTGAGTTACCTCTTCCGCAGATTACTCGTCCTCGCACCCTTCATCCTGAGTCATTTCTTGGAGAACAAGAACAGCCTTTAGGTGCCCATCTCGATCCTCACGTACAGCAATCTTCCGCAGGCACCAACCAGTCTTCTTCTTCTGCAGGACCACTTGCTTCAGGAGGGTCCGGTCGACCACCATCACCACCTCATTCTACTCCTCGTGTTCCTCAAACACCACCACCACCGCCTCCAAATCCAGGAAACATGGCAGCTGCAAATCCCCCGAACCCCAACGCTAATATGCCATGGCTAGCTCAGGATGCAATGGCCATTCCAGGCGTTCAACACCCTTTACCTAAACACCCTGAGAAATAAACTTTCATTTAGTAAGGGATCATTAACAATGATGTGGTAATTGTCTTGAGGGATCTCAAGCATTAGCTCTACAATAGTGAAGGACTTCTTGGATTTAGAAGTAGCAAAAACTAAGTCAACTCTTGGAGTATGATTATTTAATTCGAATATTTTACCCAATGATGTGTTGAATGAGAATATGTTGCATTGGGTTGTATTGTACAATAATAATGGTGTTGTGAAGAAGTATGTAATGCTCGAGTCTTTGAACATCATGCACTAATGATAATGTCAATTTCTCAACATGAGAATAATCCAATTAAGGATCAATGAGTCCCTTTCTTAGGCAGTAAATTACATGCCCTTATTGTGATTCATCTTACAAAATCAAGAACATACCAATGGTTGATTCAAATGCAATGAGGTATAGCAATAGGTATTTATTGTAATCGAGAGGAATCAACAAAGTGGAAGACACAAGAGCCATATTTAAAGCATTAAAAGATCATTGTGCTTGGTCATACTATGTAAATGGTATAACTTTCTTCAACAATAGAATAAAACCTTTTTCAATCTCGCAATAATTTGAAATAAAACCTCACAAGAATTGTTCCTTCTCTTGTAAACTGTGAGGTTTTTTAATTGTACATGGGGAATATGACTAAACTATCACCTCCACCTTAAAGGGATCAAGCATGGTCCCATTCTTGGAAACAATCAAATAAAGAAATATCTCAGATACCTCACAAAATATGCATTTGTAAGTATTTAATTGAATTTTATAATGTTTGCATCATCCAAGGATGACTGCAATGTGAGATGGATGGTCAACTCATTGATTAGATCAAGTAGCTAAGTCATCTAATTAAACTTCAACAATGAGCTTTATATCATGGAAATCAGAAGACAACGCCTCGGGAAAATTGGCTCCAAACAACATCTCGTGGTAAGAAAAAGTTCCCTAAGGATATATGAAAGATGTTTTGTGTTGACATTCTTGTCGAATTTGTATTTTATTATAGCCCCAAAAACCATCTATAAAAGAAAAGATAGCGTTTCAAATGCAATCTTGAATAATCTAGTCAATGAATGGGTAGTATAATTTTCGTTTGAACAAGATTTGTTTAAATTCATAAATTCAATATAGACCCAATTGGTACCCTATTTTTTGCCAGCGAGAATGGGGTTGGATGTCCATTCCATTAAGGGGATGATGTAATTGAAGCCAGTGCAGAGTAATTTCTCCCCCTATTTCTTGATAGTGATTGTGAAGCATAGGATATATAACAACTTTAATGATAAAATGTTGCTCCTCTCTATTACAAAAAAGAGGTAAGCAGTGCATTTAACCAGCTTAAATAATAATACTAGTAGGGTTAAACCAGGCCCAGGGGGAACCATAGAGATATTGGGTTTCGATGTGAGAACGACCAACTACGGGGTAAAGGAAAAGGGCTAGCTGATGTCACTGATACTGAGACTGAACCTGGTCTCATGATGCTACTCTCGCTAGCTGGTTGTTTGGCTGGTCATCCTGGACCTCGTGCTGCTATTGGGCTATCATCCCAACCTCATGCCAGTTGTTTGGTTGATAAGTCGTTAGCGAACATAGCAATTGGTCTGTCTAAGCTAGTTGTTCGAATCATTCTTTGGATTCACTCATCTTGTTTTCTTTAATAGGTTTAAGATTATAATAAGTTTAGATCTCGTATTTGATTATACATGGAGCAATGCTAGGGATTAATTTATAGGACCAAGTGAAAACATCACAAAATTATTTGAAAATAGTAGTATATATGTTAATTAGGAGAACAATATGCTCTAATCATGATGTTTTCTATGATGCTAGGTTTAGCAGAAATATCAATAGGTATAGTTTTGGAAATGTTATTCAGATTACTATTGGGTGTTATAACGTCTAAATTAATCCACCTATTCTTTAATTATCAACTAGGGTTGGTAAGCTTAGATTTGACACAAAATATATGCGAAGTTAGAGAGTGTCATGTAAATATTTTAACAAACAAAAGATCGAAAGATATTTCAAAATGAAAAACCGAGTCAAACTTCCTAAAATGCAATTAAGGTAACTAAACTGAGATAAAAGATTAACTAAACAAATAATCTATCTTTTAACTTTGGACTGAAAAAGATATAATCGACAACTTACTTATTCAAACAGAAAACTAAAGTGCAAGGAAGACTTAACTTATAAGCAACTAGAAAACTTAATAGATAAAACTTAAAAAGAAGCAAATAGAAAACATAAATAAAAGAAGCAAGTAGAAAACTTAATAAAGAAATATATTTAGGTCCTGTCCTACAAGTTCTTTCAACAATAACACAATCATAAAAAGACAACCTAAAAACATACGAAGGAAAACACTAAATCTTGCATGCAAACAAATAAATCAATCAAAAGGAATAGACACAAAACCATACAACCATAAGACAAAATCAGAAACAAAACTTAAGAATAACTTAAACTACGTTCAAAGTAAAAGAGGTAAGGAAAATGATAAAACTTTAATAAATAATTAAAACAACTAAACTTTAACTTAAATGTTAAACAAAACTATTATTTAACTATTACAGACAAAGCATGATTCAAACATCAACAAAACAGAACTGAAAACAATATTAAAATACATAAAAACACAAAAAAAACAGAACTAAGGGTTGAATGACAGATTGAACTGTGGGTCTGAAAGGGTAGTTGAATAACAAACTGAACAGGTTGTCCGAATGATAGGCTGCATAGTAAAAAGGGTAAAAACTGACCCAAATGAACTAATCTTCAGCCGAAGCCATGCAGATGTAATTATAATGCATTGGAACAGTAAATAAACCTATTTAACAGCAAATTAACCTTAAACTAATTCATGAACAAAAGGAATCATTTGCATATTAAACTAATAAATAAACTGGAAATTAACTTGCATAAATTCAAAACCGGAAAGGAAATGACAGAATTGAATCTATTCTAAATTCATGAAAACAACTTATTCTATATTCTTGAAAATAATGTTGGAAACGAAAATAACTGGAAACAAAATGACTAAAAGCAAATAACTGAAAGCAAGCTATGCGCGCATCTAACTAATTAACTTTCGAAATAAAACTAAGTTAATGTATTATAGAAAATAAATAGAATAGCAAATGGAAACAAACTAGAAATTAAACTAGACTGACAGAAAAGAAACTAAGCTAAACAAAGAAAATGAACCTCTGGTTGATGAGGGGCCCTCTCAGCAATCAGGGTTGATGCCTAGCTAACTTCTACTTAAACACAATCTTCAACATCAATGCATACAGCTCTTTATTCAGATGGTGGAACAGAAATACAAAATTCAAGAGTAAATTACAACAAGAACTCTTCTCCTAACTCTATTTATTAACTGATTTTCTATCTAGCTAAGCTCTCTCACGGAGATTGCTTTATATAATGATTTACAGGGATGAGAAAGTTGATCCTTTAGAGGTCAACTGCTCTTCTAAATTTAGCCTATCTTTAAAGCGTTTAATTGTTTACAAGCCAACGCGCAGGCATCCTCCTTCTTCACCGCGAACAGTCTTCAAAGGTGGCGGACAGGATCCTTCCTTATCGCAGCAGGGGACTGATGGCAAACATAGGAGAGTGTAGTGGTACATCTTCTAGAGCATGGGTTGAATGCAATAGTCCAATGCATGGATGGTTGATGTGGTGACGAATGAAGGAGAACACAGGCTGGCAAACAGTCCAGAAGACAGCTTCATCACCCAAACACGTGGATAACAGAACGTTGGCAGTTGTTTCACATTTTAAATGGCCAAAATTAATTCTCAGCAATGCGCAGTCTGATAGGCGAACTAGGCGGAGTGTTGAACGGAAGGCTGGGACATGAGCTGGATACGCCGGGCATCGATCTAGGGTGAACGGAGTGTCTATATGCTAGTGCGCTTCAGGACTGGAGTGTACAACAACACATCTCAACACCTGGAAAACCACCAGCGAGTTTAACGCAGCGGGTTGAATGACGAGCTGGACGCTGAGCTGGACATGCTGTGCGAAAAGCAGGTTAAATGCGTTTTGCATATTAACTTGGCCCAAAAGGATTATAAAACCTATAAACAATTATACAAACTAATTAACACATCAGATATGCTTCAATAATGTTATTTTTAATTAATAAAACCATAAAAATGATCAAATAAAATAGTTTCATATAAACCTTAAAAACACTCATACCTGAATTTGAATAATAATCTGCGTGACATAAAACATACAAAAGATAATAAAATATATAGTTAAATGAGTATTTTATCTGCCAAAAATGATAACAAATCGAGAATCAACAATTACCCTCTATAAACCATATTTAGTGTGTAAGAATGGGAATTTGCTACTAATCAAGATATATGGGACAAACAATCTTATCAAGTTCAACCTACATCTTCTCAATCTTAGGAGTAAAATATGGTCAATGATGCATATATTCCCAAGGTAATTCTGAACTAGATAATGCTTCTAAGATGATCTCATATGATGGAAACATTGTGTATAAGAAGTCGTTTGAGCAAGGAGAATCGACAAATTAACTGGGTGAAGTAAACTAATCATACTCCTCCCTAAAGTCGATATTTTTATCAGCGTCTATAAACCCGATCCAAATGGATTTGTAAGCAACTTTATTCACAAACAAATGAATAATTGATCCTTTTTATTTTATATTTGATGGTTTGGGAAATATCCATATATATTTTCCAACAAAAAGTAATTTGGATTGAACTAATTTTAAAGTCTCGTGTTCATAAACCACAAGTGCCATCGTGGATGGATCTGCAGTCATAGTAGTGATGGATGACATGGACAATACAAGAGAAAATTTTAAGTAACATATCAATGGTAGTAGAATGAAAGTTTCCATAAGATCTAAATCTTCAAACATCCCCACACCAATATTACTTCAAACGTGAACTTGACATCACTAATAAATAGAAATTTTTATTCCAAGTTGGGTATTCAGTTAGGAGTACAGTACTCAAACTAGTAAATTGTGAATAGTTTCCCTTGATGAGGGAAATGAATCATATGTAACACATAAAATACTACTTCCATCATTGCATATGTCCAACTCCATCCTAAAAGAAGATTGTAATCGAGCGGAACATCTTCCACTTCAAATTCTATCGATATTGTCTTTCCACCCAATTCTATTAGGAAGGTAGTGATGGTTCCATGAGGTTTGGAAGAATGAATTGTCAAAATATTTTAAAAGTTTGGTTGACCAATAAATCTTGGGAGATCCTAAATGTCATGAACAAGTCAACAAAATGACATGAGGATACCTCATCAACAACTCATCAAAATCGTTTTATCTCTCACAAAGATGCTTGGATCTAACATGCAATGAAGTGGGGAAGTCTAGGCCTAGATTGGTCATGGTAAAAGTTCAACAAATGAGTGTCTAAAGGATCAATCCTACTAATATCTTTCAGAAAATATTTTCATTGCGATGGGTAACTTTTTATTCCTTCCATGGTAAATATAGCACAAGGCGTCTAAGCAAGATATTCAACAATACTATAGTTTTGAGTTGCTCAGACATTGGGGTTATGTGTCAAATTATGTAGGGAACCCTTTGAAAGATGAGGCATTGTGTCATTACATGGATTCTCTATGTAGAGGGACACCAAATATGATAAAGAAGGATCATTTTTAGAAGATCCAACCAAAGAATTGTCTTAATTACAAGTGTGGGTTTGGATATTTATCTCTTGCTCATACATGAAGATGTTAGCATTCAAGGTATTGCCCCCTTTGAATAATTGCATAGGTGCAATGTTAGTAGCAACTATTTGCTACTACTGAGGAGTAAAAGAATTGGTGTGTATTATGAGTTGATATGGAGCTCCCTGTTGGAGTAAATATCAATGAATTTCGTTCATTTTAAGACATTCATGAGTAAGATGGTCATCACTACAAATTTTACGCGGAAATTTAAGTTTTCTATTCTCTTCATTTCCCTTGAAAAAAGAATTGGGATTTAGATACCTCCCCCCCCCCCTTTTGTAGTGCCATAACTATTCTTCTTGTTATTCTTTTTCTTCCTTCTGGGTTGAAAGTTTTCCTTCTGACTTGTAGACTAGACATAATGGGAATCAAAGGTCTAGATAAGGGTGTAAACATTTCATGCAAATTGAACAATTAAAGGTTGCAATACCCTTGGTTTTGAATTGGAATATATTAAATCAAATCATGTAATGATGTAAATATGATAGTATGATTCCTAGTGCAGAGATCAATGCAAAGGCCCAACTAGTGAATGGCTAGGCATGTATAATGTAAATATTTCTTTATGGACCATGTGGTTGGCTTATCATTCCAATTAGAATGCTATGTAAATATTATGTTGGAAAATAATAAAATGATCCAAGATGGTTGTGTAAAGTTGCAATAGAAGGGCTATGATTCCACTAGAGAGGAAGGGGAAAGGGGGTCTATGGGAGATTAAATCATGTATTGCCAAGTGTTAACGTTAGAAATCGCCCAATTGTTACCATTTTCCTTAAATGAGCCAATTACTTCCTTTTGACTTTANGGGTCTATGGGAGATTAAATCATGTATTGCCAAGTGTTAACGTTAGAAATCGCCCAATTGTTACCATTTTCCTTAAATGAGCCAATTACTTCCTTTTGACTATAAAATCCAATCATTAAATGCATGTGTGAGGCTGGTGAGGAAAGTATTCTCATGTAATTATGGATGCATGGGATGAATATACTTTTATTGTTGTTGTAAGAGTCCTCTCTTCTATGTTCATAATTTATGTCAACTATATCTTCCACCATTCTCTCATCTTTTTGGAGTTTTACAATTATCTTGGTTAGCAGATTTGTTGGAGACAACAGGTTTTACACTACACTTAATTCTTACTTGTATTGTTCATACCATTTCTATTACGATTATCGAACTGTGCATAGCCATACATTAGAATTTGGGAGGGAAAAGCGATGGTCATAGGTGAGCATAGAGGTTGGACAAGATAAGAACCTTTACCCAATGAGTTTTACTACTCCTATATTCATGAGAAGCCACAAATTAATGCTATAGGAGATTATCCAACAATATATAGTTGATTGAACTTATATTGCACACAGTAGTACATTGTAAGGGTTGGATTTACTGAGGGAACGATAGATTAGGGAAGGGAAATTCCTTCCTTATTTTGTGTGGGGAAGTGGGAAGGAATTCCATGGATGTGATGGCTGAGTGAGATTCTTGTAGAGCTTTGGATGAGCATTTGGCTAACCATTGAGAGCAGAATGGATTGTGGGCTGAGAGAGAGAAGCATGTAGGTGTTTCCTTTTCCCTGGTGGTCTCATAGCCCAGATTGGGTGTGGCCTCTTAAAATAAAGAGTATATGTTGGACAAAGTGACTGTAGTTGGGTGGAAAATCACTCGTACATGGCCAGTTGCTTGGATTTTCTCTATTTAAATATAAGTATTCTCATGTATTTGAATATGCAATGATTTTATTTTATGGATGTGATAATTATGCATGTCTATGCATAATGTGTGTGAGGATAGAGTTTATTTTTGCTATCTTTTCCATTTATGCATCTACATATGCATTTTATTGTTTATGAATTCATAATATGGCCATGGGAAAAATTTAGAAATATGGAATTCGTAAATATCCCCCTTTGCTGGTGAAAACAATGGATTGGGACGTGACAGAGGTGGGTTCTGATGGATGGACACTTGTCCCATTTGATGGACCAATTGATCAGGTATAGAATGACTAATAAAACCAATAACATCATAGATGTGTGATCGTAATAGTGGTTTGTAATGTTTGATGAAGATCTATGTGCATGAGATATTTCCTGATATAGTGTGTTGGGTTGAGAATAGATCAAATATGTTTGTTTATCAAGCAATATGAGTTTCTTTTATATTTTGTCAATTTTCTATAGAGTAATTGTTTATAGTGAAATTGATAATGTGTGTGTGTGTGTGTGATCTCATACTAATCGTTTTCCTTTATGATTACATAAGCGAATGCAGAAATTGATGTCATCAATCAAAAAATTATATACAATGCAGAGGCAACACAACCATAGGTCACATCGTATGAAGAGAAAAGAAGGAAATGGGACAGTGACAGTGACAAGAAAGGATTCAGATGGTTGAATGGTAGAAGCATGCCTTATCCTTATCATTTAAAAGAAAATATGCCAACAATTCATCCCAATAGTTGGGTGGTTGACCATATTAGAGATCAATATGGTGCATCCAATAGCTACCCACGTGGTGAAGAGGATGCACTAAACATAGGGATTGGGTGCAGCAACTCTATAATAATATCTCCATCTGCATTATTCATTTTAT
>LPNX010392860.1:673811-689121 GCA_001517045.1 Pseudotsuga menziesii | reverse complement strand
TAGCATGTCAAAATTAAGTTTTTTGCAATTTTTTTGGATTATTTCTTTTCAATATATCTCAATTTCTCACCGTTCTTAACATTTAATAAATTATGGATACTCATACATACATCATTATTTATGGCCAGTACCCATGTTCTACTTCTAATTGAGACAATGTTTTCTTTTGAATGTTCGACTACTAAAGTTTTAGAATAAGTAATGATAAAATTATAATTGAAGAAATAGTTTCCTCAATTAATCATGGTAAATGAGAGAATCATTTGTCATAGATGAGTGACTTTGGATACACACTTAATCTTGAAAATCAATATCTTAAATAACTTATTTGTAGTTACTTTGAACCATTAGTAATCAAAGAACACGAGGACATACAAAGTTTGACTAAAATTCATTAAAAATGTCTTTCAACATCTATCTCTAATTCAATATATTCAAAATTCTTGTCATTTTATCCTCTTCATGAAAGCAATGATCAAACATGGTGTTTTATAATATAAATCTTTTTAGTACTTCGGTCACCTCAAATATAGTATAGAGCATGTCTTAGAGTATTATAGTATAAAATTATGTGTGCAATTTCATTCAATTTGGATTATTCCCACATGATATATCTCATTGTCTCAAAGATTTTAACATCTACAAAATTATTAATATTCATAGACTCATCAGGATTTATGTCCAAACCATCTAGTTCTAATTGAGATGTAATATTTCCTATACTAGTTCTATTTGAGATGTAATATTTCCTTTTGAATGGTTGAATACTAAAGTTTTACTTGAAATAAATAAAAAATATTAATTGAGAAAATACTTCATTGGATTAATTATTCCAAATTTAATGGAATAGTTCTTTGAGTTGATTTTTCTAGATTTAATAGAATATGTATTTAGAGATTTACAAAAAAACTCAATGTGGATGAAGTCCTTGTAATAGAATATTTCCAAATTTAATGAAATATGTGTTCACTTCGTAATGCCAAAGAACCTTCATACTTCTATTAGAAGTGGAATTATGTAAGTGGTATAGACTTGGTATTCATGGGTGCGCTAGTTAGATCCTGCTTTGCTGATTGGTACCCATGCTGAGATTCCTCCTCTAGGTTTGAGAGTCCCTTATAGTTATGCCACATCCTTGAGTAAGAGCTTAATATCCCTCTTGACCGTTATGTTGGCCATCTCCCACATGGAATCCCTTGTATATCAATTTATAATTGCATTTCATGGATTTTTCTTGCCTTATTGAGATTTATGTTGGCTGCTTGCTTCAGTGTTATAATCCATGTAGCCCAAGCTTGTCTCAATCCTAGACAAGCAGTGCCTTTTACATATCCTTTGCATCTTGATCATCCCTTACCGGGAGGAGACCTTGCCCCGAGTGTCCTCATCCTCCACATGCTTCCTTGCATTGAGCATAGGTATGTTCCACTGCTTAGAACTAGTTTTCTTGCCTACGACAATCGTCTCCTCCTGGTTGTATATTGTAAGCACTTTTATTCTTTTTCAATCTTTTTAATATAAAAAATTCCAAAAAAAATAATAAAACATAAAAAGTAGGATGGGAAATGATATTATCTTTGGCAGTTGTCAAGTCATGTTTCCTTCGAATAGAGCATTGTATATCATATCCATTGGTTGGGCTGTTAGTATGACTTTAGGAGTTGTACTCGTTACTAATTTTTCTCCATGGACTATTTATACTTCTAGTCCTTATGGATCCTCTATTGATCCCTCATGTGTCATAGAGTTGTCCTAGTTTTCATGTCGAACCTATGTTGCATATGTTCAGTCACCATTTTCCTTATGCTCTTGTTCGAAGGAAGTTTATCCTAAGTTGGTCATTCCTCAGTTATATTGACTTTGCATGTTGGCCATTCTAGGTACAATTACCGGTTTGCGCACATCTTGTTTATTTGAGTTCTTCCACATTATTCAGTTTTACTAAGTACCTCGTGTCGGTTGATGGGGAATGCCCTAAGTCCCTCCTTCTAGCGGATTCCAGTCCATCGAATTCAGATCATTTATTCTGGAATAGGAGTCTAGATTCCATTTGAGTGCCTTGAGACTTACAGTCATCAGTGGTAGGTTCTCTCGCCATCGACAATTTTGGGAATACATCAATGTCCCCTGATTGATGGATTCTTTTAAGTGTTCGACCTCAACACATCTATTCACACTTGTCATATTTCACTCTGTACCTTGATTCCCACTATCATTATCGATGGGATATATCACGTCTGTTAAACGGTATACATCAATGATGGGTAATCAGATGATGTACCATGATGTTTGACCTTGACACCTTTATTCACATGATGGAACATGTACTAATAGCGGTGTGCATAGAAGACCTCTGAGCTTGGTGGAATTCCATCTATGCTACTTCCTTGATCATGCCAGTATTTATGAGATGTCATCTCTCATGACCGGATTCCAGTATATTACCAGATATCTTCATCCATTATGGAGATCTTTTTAATTGTGTATTGTACCTGGAGATGACCACACATGACATTTGTATATCATGCCTATTCATGGCCATTGTACTCTTATGTATTCGAGACTGCTGCATGTATATTTGCAGTCACATGCTGAGATTTATCATTCTATTATACTCATGAGTGGATGGTTCTTCCACCTGGGTCTTTATTACTCCACTTCTAGGATGGATATAATGTATTTCAGGCATCATGTTACCACTCTAACCTCACACATTAGGGGGAATTTGTTATAGATGATTTTACCACACCTAGTAGATCACATATTTATGTCCTTCCATGTCCCTCTGCATACCCCTTGCACCCACCTTGATGAAGTTATAATTTGATGTCCCAAGAAATTCCCCAAAGAACACATGTTTATGTTTATACACAACTTTTAAACCAATATTTGTGTGTACACGTAGATTTTGAGCTAGTACCGCATACATTGGGAAATGTGCATAAAAACAAAAAAAATGGAGTTTTCCTCATAGAGTCCCGAATAACTTGACTCTTGGCCTTCCATATGCCTGGAAAACGCTTGGACTCGACCCTACATTGCCTATTGGAGGGATATATATTGAGCCTCTTACATGCATTGAAGGAGGAGAATTTGGAGAGAAAGGAAACTATAGTTCATTGTTGCCTCACTTATTTATGCTTGAGTCTGCATCCCTTTGTCCCTTTGGATCACACATTGTTGCTCTTCCCAAGATTTCCTTTTCTTTGTAATATTTCCATTGAGATGGAGGATTGAAGTGGTGGAGGCCCAGGTGGAGGAATCCATTTCTTCATTTCGACAAGGTGACGGTAGAGTTTGGCACTGATCTCTCTTTGTTTTTATTAATAGAAATATCCATTTACTCTCCAATACATGTGCATAACTATGAATATTTTTTGCATGGATGTAGTTACATTTGCTTATACATGATTGTTTATATACGCTAGAGTAGGTCTAACACTTTGATATATAGCATGCTTGTCTTGTTTGCTATTGTTGAGAGTGAATTGTGAATGCAAATGTATTGGAAAATCTCAGTAGGGATATACATCAACCGTCCAGAATAAGGTACGATTCATAGCCCTTAGTGTTAGATACATTCATTTCTCTTGAATATTGGAATGGATCAATTTCTGGTGTCATTCAGTCTGTTGTGGTCTACCCCAATCCATAGGAAGTTTCTCTCTATAACAGGATAGGTAACGTAAGCTTGTTTAGCACCTAAGCAAGTAATGTGACTTAATAAATGGTTATATACTATCTAGGAGTAATTTTGGGAGGCGTAGGGAATTATTTATGCACCTATACAGGATTGAGTGTAGTACTAATAATTTAAGGGCTAGTTGTCTGGATAAGCCTCGATTTGTGGTGGTGAAAACTATGCATATTCATGAACCAGTGACTCTTTTTAAAATAATATTGTACATAAACACTTAAGAGTTTATGGTTCCCCACAGGGTAAATAAATTTAAGATTAACCCATACCAACAAGTTGTAAACCAGTATTATTACAAGTCACACTTGGTTATGAGAATGAAGAGTAAACTTCAACATTGCTTTGGTTTTAATCTACAACTATATGGAGGGTAAACCCTAAGAAAGTGTGGGTCCAAACTACGGGTAAACCAAAAAAATATAGAGTTTAAGCCTGCTAACAAACAATAATAAGTACAATGGATAAAATATATTTGAATTCTTTAAACTATCATCTTGAGTTAAGGTCTACTGTAACTCCCCAATCAAAACACGAGTTAGATCCCAAATCCAATATGCAATGAAATTTTAAATAATGAAATGGAAAACACTTAAATATAAGCAGTATTGAAAAACTTGAAATAATTATAATCAAGAACTACAGTATGAATTGTAGCAATGCTTAAATAATTAAAGAGTGAATAGATCCACCAGGATTAGACCACATATAATTTCAAATAAAAATAATATTAATAGTTTAGTGTTTCACACAGAAATGTATCCATCGATCAACGAATAAGAAGAGCCTTACGTCTATCACATAGCTGCCTAAACAATTTTAATAGGAGCGTGCATTAAGACTTCATAAAAAACCGATTTCTGTCACTACATTCTCTCTTAGAGAGGATGGACAAAATTTCCTTACGTTTTAGATACAAAATTTAAGTTCAGTCCTCCTACTAGACTTGAAACAAAAAATACCCTTGAGACAAAGTTTCCACACAAGGCCATTACATAGGAATCTATTTGCTTTGTCCTTGAAAACATAGAGTATAAACTAGTGTTCCCGACTAAGCCACCCATCAATGAAGGAGAATTCAACATCGGTTGGAATATTGCTTACCATGCGCTCCTTAGTAGTGGTGGTAGCAAACTCTTTGAAAGGGGATGCATGTACTTGCAATACCAACATTACAAGATTAATACAACAAAAAAAGAAAAATCAGGAACATTCTGAGTAAAAAAAAAAAAAAAAATGTAGAATTACTTACCACACCTGTAAAATGCGAAGAATAATTTCTTTAAGAAATCTACAGGGAATTACACCAAACAAGATTCCCAATCTCTATGTGACCAAGGGTTTCAGACATGCCCTCCCTAGAAGAGGGACGTTCGAGTCTTTACCAACCATTCAATGAAAACCTCAACTAGTTAACAATGATACCACCATCAGAGCTATCCCAACTTAGGGTTTAACCATGATAGCAGAATCATCCACTCCAAAAATCTCTATAACCAGAGAACAAGTGAAGTAATACGAAAGGAACCTAGAGATTCCTTCACTTGAATTGTGGGGAGTTTTAATCAATGGGACTAACAAGGAGTTGTCGGAACTACAAATATTTAATGCACGAGGTACAACCATTGCATACACTTGCCAATTGCATTTAAGGCTCGCATCTGGCATTCCGACATGGAATCATGTATTTTAATTCATCTACTTTGGTTAGGTCATTGGAACTTAATAGAAATACCCATGAATATGGATTCACTTAAAAACCTTTTAAAACCTTAGCATAAAGTCTCATATCCTGGGGTGGATTAATAATACTTTAAACATGGTTTGGACATGTGAATAAAAAACTCTGCATGGTATAAACAAATTTTTTATACATAGGTTAGCAAGGTCTTGTATGGAGAGACAAAAAGGAAATATTTAATAAGAGGTAGAAATAAAATTAAAGATGGATTATCATCCAAACTAGTGTGCTAAGTGTCGAAATATTGTAACTTTGAAGAATATTCTATATGTATATTTTTGTGGTCCACGATGGTCCTACTGGGAGAACCACTTGTATTAAATTGTACCCTGATGCTCCTAATCGAAATAACTAATAAGAGTCATGAGGTAGTCCCCTCTAATTGTAAAGGTGGGTCATCAGCACCCCAGTGTGGTTACTTGAGCCTACATGTGTAACTCAAGCCTACATGATTTAACTCGAGCCTACATGTCGAATGAGTTAACTTAAGTGAACGGATGAATATAAATAGAGGTGTAGCGCTCCTCATTTGGAACACACACTCTCACTTGAGTAGTGCACTTGTGGAGGAGAGAAGTAACTGGAGAAGGAGGAGGATCAGGTTTTTGATCTCTTTGTTGGTTTTACCTTTTTACCTTTTTGGGGCATCTATATTGAGGAAGCTTTTGCTGGGTTTTTCCCAGGATAAATTTGTGTTGTTCTTGTGATACTGTTTCTTTCAGTGATCCTGTTTATATGCTTTTGTTATGGAAATGAAATGAAATACTGATGTTTTAGCTAAGCATATAAAAATTTAACATGGTATCAGAGCTAACCTGAATAGGATAGATTTCACAATCTATAGAAGCTAGGGATTCTTACTTTTTGGTTCTCTCTCCACAATCGATCAGCAAAAGAAGGCTAGGTTGACTCTCCATTGAAGGGTGCATATTTTTGTCAAAGCGGAATTCGATTCCGAGCATTTTCAGTTTTCGATGCGGGAAATTAGGGATTCTTACTGAAGAGGAATTTTTCAGTGAGCCTGGCATAGGATTTCTCTCCTCATCAAAATCAAATTTTAGAGACCTATATCAATATTTTTGGTTGGGTGAAACTCCGATAAAGTCAAACCCTAGTTTGACTCCGAGCTAGAAAAACCCTAAATACTAAAACTGCTACGTTTTGGTACATTCGCTATATACCAATATTGGTGATGGCTCAGGAGCTGAAAATTTCAGAGGCCAAATATAAAATCCTGATGCACACTGTATCCAACATTCAGCCTCATATTCGCTATATTATGGGAGATAAGATCCGTCAAAGTTAGGGTTCCAACCTCCTTCAGAATTCATCCCTAAACAAGACAACTGGGGAAAACTGCTATAGTGTGGCCTACACAAGTCCAAATTAAATTCCTAAAGATGTTCCATAAAGAGCACGAAATTTACTTTCTGTGGTCCTAATTTTAGAACCAGAAGATGAAACAGTGACACGTGGAAGGCTGAACAACTTCGCTGTTCTGAACAGTCATGTAAAAGGTAACCTTGGGAAAATGATCATAAATCCCAATTTGTGAAAATAATTCTGATGAAACCTGTGGTTTTGTATTAGGGACATGCGAGGTTACCTCAGTACAAAATTTCAGACACAGAGGAGCTGTAATTTCGGAGATATAACAGAAGCAGTGACAGGCATTTCTGCAGAAGAAATTGGAAAACTATGGCTTCCTATTCCGAGAGCTTTCCTCCACTGTTTTCAGGAAAGGAGTACATTGGACAGCTCCATTTGAAGAGATCTATCCTTCTATCGAAGCAGATCTAAAATATTCCAAGTTTTGAAAATTAGGGTTTCTCTGACAAACCCTAGATCAGCTAGCTATGGAAGCAGGACGGACACCTCAAATCGGTAAGATCTAATCTTTTGCTATTTGCATTTAAGGTTCTCATTTCAAAGTGATATATCACATCAACTTGATGATAAGCTTGGTAAAATTGACAACTTCCAAGCATGGAAGTATTTGATCTCTCTGAAGAAAATGAATTGGACACCTACATGAGTAGAGAGGTTCCAATTCCATACAGAGATGAGGTTCAAATCCTTACACACGAAGAACTTGATCAAGGCCAAAAAGATCATTGTTGATTCAATCACGGATCAACTTGTACCACAAGTGTCTTCCCTAAAGACACCAAAGATGTTTGATTCCTTGATCAAGCTATTTGAAGATAAGAACTTAAATCAGAAGATGGCTTTGAGAAAACAGTTGAAGAATGTGAAGATCTAGAATGCAGAACAACTTGAAGCGGTAGAAGAAGAAGTGAATAATGCAGAAGTGGTGATAGCCACCTTGAATGGCCTCCCAGGGTCATGGGATTCATTCATGCAAAGAATGTATGCCAGAAGGAAGTAATTGCTTTCAGCTCGACTCATAAGAAGAGAAGAAGAAGATGGGAGCAATTGAAGATGAAGCTCTCACCATTCAAAGAAGATCCCTCAAGCGATGAGGAATATGAAGAACTCAATTCTTGAAGAACCTCTTATTCATATTATCATTTGGATAAGAAATGATGATTTCATGAATGAAGAAGATGATAAAGCAGAATGATCAAGATGGAGTCTACCCACGAAACAAATAGAAGATAAGTATTCAATTGTCATTTCATGATATTGTTTTGTTATACATTTGATTATATTCAGTTGATGTGTTATGCATGATAGATCGTTTGCATTAATGACTATATACTACTAATATTCATGTGATAGGTAAGTAGCTCATGGTGTTGTACAAATCTCCATTGCTACTTATCAAACCTCTTTGCTGACATATTGGATTAGTGCACAATCTCAATGATGTCATGGTAGAGATGGAAGGCATATAGAAAGTTTATGTGAGATATGGATGAATGTTGTATTGACTAAACAATTGCATGATCCATAAGAATTTGTCATTATGCATATGTTTTATGAAATAGTTCTAACCATGCAATTGGTGCATTTGAATTTTAGGAAAGGCCTTGTACAACCTCCTACAAGAAAAGACGGATGAGACTTGTTCTGAAGAACAAGTGATGAAAATTCAAGATTCACTCCAATAAACATGAATCTAAAGCTCCCAGGGTCAGAGACACCATGACATAAGAAAGAGCTTCAAAGAGTGGTAGATCCACCTTGAAGGATGAAGACCACCATGGGTACAAGAGATAACTCAAGATGAAGAAAAGAATGCTATGAAAGAAGCTATGATCAAAGAATAACAGTTGATCATGGGGAATGATGTATACGATATGATTTTGAGACATAAAGGGAAGTACGTAGTATCTTCCACATGGATCTACAAGAACAAGTGTACAAAGCAAGGTTCGTGATTTTCCTCAGAAAGAATAGACTATGACATGACATACTCTATTGACCAGTATATATCAAGCATAGAACCACCTGTATAGAATGAAGAGGGAAGATGATATTCCACTTCATGGGGAGTGACTATAGAAAATTATATCTGAGTTCGACGTGGTATGACATGATGGATAGCTTTGTGATGGATCGAGACTTTACCAAGAGTAAAGTGGGTTCCAACCTTCAAGGTTGAATGCAGAAGACTAGGATATGTTGATGACCTGAGAAGACAAACTCATAGAAGATGTTATGATACTAGAATGATGTTTTAGAATGTGGTATCTTCCAAATGGATTTGCAAGATAAGATATGTTGCTGATAGAAGGAAGGTAAGACTTGTGGCTAGAGGTTTCTATTAGAAAAATGGAATTAATTCTAAAGAGACACTTACTCCAGGAAGCAAGGTACACTTCCTTCAAAACTATCATGTTAGTTTCTTCCATGATGAAGTAAAGACAAGCCTTCCTTAATGGTATGATTGAGGAAGAGTTTTACATCGAATAGTCATGAGGATTTGAAGTTGAAGACAGATGGAATCAAGTATGCAAGTTGAAGAGGGCCCTCTATGGCCTGAAGCAATCTCCCAGAGCTTGGTATGGAAGAATAGATAGTTTCCTGATGAGCATGGGATTTTTCAAGAGTAAATTCGATCCTAACCTTTCCTACAAGGTTGTAGAATATGAAGCTATCATTCTATTACTATATGTGGATGACTTATTCTTGACAGTGAATGAGAAACAGATCATGGAAAGCAAGAAGAAACTAGAAAAAGAATTTGAGATGAAAGACCTTGGGTTAATGCATTATTTCCTAGGTCTGGAAGTATGGAAAATTTTAGAAGGAATATTTCTCAACCAGGGAAAGTAAACGTAAGAGATATTGAAGAGATTCAATATGTTGGAATGCAAAGTCATGGACACACCCATGGACTCCAACCTGAAGCTGTTAGCTGATGACTCATTAAAATTAGTGGATGTGACTCATTACAGACAGATCATTGGGTCATTGAAGTACTTAACAAATACTAGACCAAACATTTGTTTTTCTGTGAACACCTTAAGTAAATATCTTGTTCAACCAAGACGGGTTCACCTAGTAGCTACAAAACATGTGATGAGATATCTGAAAGGGACTATAGACTTTGGTCTATACTATGATGGTAGCCATGAGTATAGATTGTATGGCTACACAGATGCAGATTGGGATGGAAGTATCTCAAAAAGGAAAAGGACATCAGGTAGATGATTTTGTTTGAGGTCTGCTATGAGTTCATGGTTTAGCAGGAAACAGTCCAGTGTTTCTCGTAGCACAGTTGAAGCAGAATACATAGCATATTTCTCTACTAAGTTGTGAAGCCATATGGATTCAGAAGCTGATATCAGGTCTCTTTGAACTGAAGATGGACACTACAATGATTCTATGTGATAACCATAGTTGTGATGACAAAGAACCCTGTGTTCCGACGTAACACGTAGAAATTCGGTATTTCTACATATAAGATAAGATGCAAATGATGATACTGTAGATGCAGATGATGGTGATTTAGTATTTCTATACTGAATATAGAGATGATGATGTTTCAGTATTCCCATACTGAAGATATAGATGATGATGATTTTAGTATTCCCATACTGAAGATATAGATGATGACGATTTCAGTATTCCCATACTGAAGATATAGATGATATTTCAATATTTACATACTGTAGATACAGATGATGGTGATTCCATATTTCTATAATGAATATAGAGATGATGATGTTTCAATATTCCCATACTAAAGATATAGATGATGATGATTTCAGTATTCCCATACTGAAGATATAGATGATGATGATTTAAGTATTCCCATACTGAAGATATAGATGATGATGTTTTCAGTATTCACATACTGGAGATACAGATGGTGATAGTTCAGTATTCACATACTGAATATGTAGATGATGATGGTTTGGATGATGATGTATTGACGAAGCCTATGCCTCGAGTATATTTCAAACACTTTCGAGACAAGCTTGGTGTTGTTCGGAAAGACCTTCCTCGAAAGGGGGAGTATTGATGTTGCAGTGGGATTGTATCATCCCTGGGCATTTTCCCTAAAGCGATCCGGAGACCTCGGTCCTCTAGAATGAAGAGGGATTGTATCATCCCGGGACATCTATCCATAATAGATCTGGAGACCTCGGTCTTCGAGAATGAAGTGGGATTGTATCGTCCCTGGGAAATTTCCCTAAAGTAATCCGGAGACCTCGGTCTTCGAGAATGAAGAGGGATCGTATCATCCCAGGACATCTGTCCATAATAGATCTGTGACCTTGGTCCTCGAGAATGTGGTAAGATTGCATCATCCTTGGACATCATCCTAAAGTGATAGGGACTGATTCTCTCGTAATCAATCCGGTGGCTTCAGTCCTTGAGAATGTGGTAGGATTGCATCATCCTTGGACATAGTCCTAAAGTGATAGGGAATGATTATCCCGTAATCAATCTTGTGGCTTCGGTCCTCAAGAATGTGGTAGGATTGCATCATCCTTGGACATAGTCCTAAAGTGATAGGGACTGATTCTCCCGTAATCAATCTGGTGGCTTCGGTCCTCAAGAATGTGGTAGGATTGCATCATCCTTGGACATAGTCCTAAAGTGATAGGGACTGATTCTCCCGTAATCAATCCGGTGGATTCGGTCCTTGAGAATGTAGTAGGATTGCATCATTCTTGGACATAGTCCTAAAGTGATAGGGACTGATTCTCTCATAATCAATCCGGTGGCTTCGGTCCTCGAGAATGTGGTAGGATTGCATTGTCCTTGGACTTAGTCCTAAAGTGATAGGGACTGATTCTCCCGTAATCAATCTGGTAACTTCGGTTGTCGAGAATGTGGTGGGATTGTATCATCCCTAGACATTAAGTCCAAAAGTGATCCAAATACTTTTTGTCTTTGAGTTGTGGATTGCAGGTTGTAGCTGATGATGATGATGCCGTACTGATTGAAAGATCAAAGTATGATGATGATGACGTACTGATCAAAGTATGATGACTTATTGATCAAAAGATCAGAGTATGATGATGATGTACAGATCGAAATATCAGAGTATGATGATGATGACATATTGATCGAAAGATCAGAGTATGATGATGATGACATACCGATCGAAAGATTAGAGTATGATGATGATGACATACTGATCGAAAGATCAGAGTATGATGATGATTTTTTTGATCGAAATATCAGAGTATGTTTATGATGTTTCTGATTGAAAGATTAGAGTATGATGATGATGTTTCTGATTGAAAGATCAGAATGTGATGATGATTCTGATCAACAAATCAGAATATGATGATGATGATGTCGCTGCTGATCGAAATGTCAAAGTGTTGATGATGATATTGCTGATCGAAAGGTCAAAATGCTGAAGATGTTGTTGTTGATCGGACAATAAAAGTACTGAAGATGTTTCTGATCGAAAGGTCCAAATGCTGAAGATGTCGTTGCTGATTGAAAGATCAAAATGCTAAAGATGTTGTTGCTGATCGAACAGTCAAAGTGTTGAAGATGTTGTTGATCAAAAGGTCAAAGTGCTTAAGATGTCGTTGCTGATTGAAACATCAAAATGCTGAAGATGTTGCTGATCGAAGAAGTCAAAGAATTAATGATGATGAAGACTGAAGATTGAAGATGAAGACTACATGATGTTCAAAATCTTCTAATGATTTATAGATGTGCTACCCTGATGATGTTGATGATGTCCCCTATCTCTCTCCTACTCTTGTTTATGTTGTTGTAGAATACCCTTTATGTTCGAAGAATATAGTTCTTGAGTTTCTTACCATAGTCCTACAAAGAATGCATTGAATTTGACAACCCAAAAACTTTAGACGAAGTTCTAAGGAAGGAAAGACTCTGATTTGAATAGTATAGGAAAAGGAATGACATGCCTAAAGCATGAAACATTCAACCAGTGAAAAAAGGACTTTAGGCCAGCCCCATTAGAAACATTCCAAGGAAGCAACTAGGAAATCATTATAATAGAAATCAACATCCATTGCAAAAAGGTAATAAACTTGTCAACCTTGTACCAAAATTGTCCATTGGAACCCCTAAGGAACCACTGAAATGTTGGGAGTGTGGGGAACCTCATTTATGGTGAAATTGTCCATGATTCAATGAGGAAAATAGGACTATGCATAACCTTCAAGAAGCTTCTACCGTAGGAGAAATTGGGAGAAGCATAGACTGAATAAATATTGCTTTGGAGGAGCGACATGTAGATCACCAATCTGCAATTGTGGAAATTGAAGCTACAATTTATAACAAAAAACTTTATGTATTAATTGATCAGGGGGCTACCTTGAGTTATATCAATCCCAAGATGATGGAAGTTTTCCAACTAATCAAGGTAAGGAATCTGAAACCATGGTTAGTTCAATTAGCTACAAGGGATAAACAAAAGGTAACTGGTTATATTGGTGATTGTGAAATTAAAGTACAATATTATAATATTAGAATCAATCTTAATATTTTGATGTTAGGGTATTACGACATGATAATCGACATGGGCTGGCTAGAAAAATATAGAGTTGTGCTAAATTGTTATGACAAGACTTTTATGTACATTGTTGAAGATAAAGTTGTTAGGACCATAAAGTGTAGATCCAAACCTGTATTTGAGGGGAAAATTTATGCAATGCAATTAAAAACATGTATGAGGAAAGCTTGAAAATTTTATACAATTCATGTCATAGGCCTACTCAATAATTAAAACAAAACCATCCTAGGTGACCATCCTTTTTTGAATGAATTTTCATATGTATTCCCAGAGGAAATACTGGGACTACCCCCTCAATGGGAAATAGATTTTTCCATTGAACTTATACCTGGATCTACACCTATATCCTGCAAGATACCGTACCGAATGAGCATCGCGGAACTAACTGATTTAAAAATAGAAATTCAAGAATTGTTAGATAAGGGGTATATTAGACCCAGTGTGTCACCCTAGGAAGCACCGGTCTTATTTGTTAAGAAAATGGATGGAACCTTGTGACTTTGTATAGACTATAGGAAACTAAACAAAGTAACTATTAAAAATAAATACCCACTACCTCAAATAAATGATTTGTTCAATTAGGTAGGTGGAGATAAAATCTTCTCAAAGCTATATTTGTGATATGGATACCACCAGATCAAAATTAAAGAAGAAGATATTAATAAAACAACTTTCAGAACCTGTTACAGACATTACTAATTCGTAGTAATTCCATTCGGATTAACCAATTCGTCCGCTACATTCATGTTTTTAATGAATAATATATTCATTAAATATCTAGACCAATTTGTGTTAATCTTTATCGTTAAAATATTTATTTACTCAAGGTTGGAAGAAGAACACCAACAACTCTTGAGAATTGTTTTACAAACCCTAAGAAATCATCATCTTTACGCTAAATTTGAAAAGTGTGAATTCTTTACAAAATAAATAGAGTATTTAGGTCATGTAATCTCAGAAAAAGGAATCGCAGTAGAACCGCAGAAGATAAGAGCTATTTTATAATGGTCGGTACCTAAGGATGTGTCATACATACATTCCTTCATGGGAATGATCGATTATTACCTACTATTTATCAAAGGTTTCTCTAAAATAACATATCCTATTACTTCCCTGCAAAAGAAAGGAGTGAAGTTCGTATGGTCTCTAAAGTGCCAAGAAAGCTTTGAAAATTTGGGAAAACTGTTAACAACAACACCCATACTTAAGGTAGTTGGCCCTTATAAATATTATACAGTTTGTATGGATGCTAGTAAGGAAGGTTTGAGAGGAGTATTATCTCAAGAGGGGACACATAGTGTTCTACGAGTCTCGTAAGTTAAAAGAACGTGAATGAAATAATGGAGTTTGACCTGGAACTAGAATCAGTAGTTCATGCCTTAAAAATGTGGTGTCATTATCTATTAGGGAAAATTTTCCTATTATTAACAGATAACAATTGCACAAATAACTTATTCACTCAACCCATAATTAATGCTCATTAAGCTGATGGATGGCCTTCTTAAGTGAATTCAATTTCGAAGTAAAACACATTAAGGGTAAGGAAAGTAAGGTGGATGATGCACTCAGCTGAAGAAATCATGAAATTTATGAAATAACTATGAGTAAAGAAGGAGGTGACCTCAAAATATGAATAAAAACAACAAGTATACACGATGCTAAATATGTGAATTTACTAAATAAATTGCTAATAGACGAGTTAAATTTAAATGGAGCAGAATTCAAGGTGGATCAGGAAGGTCTGATATGGTTTAAAAATAGATTATACATACCTAACATTGCAAAAGTAAAGGTACTGATTTTAAATGAGATTCATAAACCACCTTATGCCGACCATCCAGGTTATCAAAAATTGATAACAGCTCTGAGAAAACATTAGAGGAAATTTGGGGTCTAAAATGGGCCTTATAAGAAAACGTGCCAAAATAAGTTTTTGTGAGTTGGAATTCAACAA
>LPNX010392860.1:599460-665534 GCA_001517045.1 Pseudotsuga menziesii | reverse complement strand
GAGAGAGAGAGAGAGAGAGAGAGAGAGAGAGAGGATGAAGGTAGGGGGAGGAGTAGGGGTGAGAGAGTGAGAAATGAGTTTACTAAGATTTAGAGAGAGAGAGAGGAGGAGGTTTAGTGGTAGGGGGAGGATTCGTGGTGTGTGTGTGTGTGTGTGTGAGAGAGAGAGAGAGAGAGGTGTTAGGGCGGTGGTGGAGAGATATAGGGGTGGGGGTTAGGGTAAGTGGAGGAGTAGAGAGAGAGAGAGAGAGAGAGAGAGAGAGAGAGAGAGAGATGGGAGGTTGTAAGTGGTGGGTGGATTGGGAGAGGCATAAATACAGGAGTGGTTAGGTGTTATACACCAGAATGGCACCTCTACGTCCGAGTGTCGACTTTCCTTATGTCGGCACGCAAAATGACACTTATGGATTGAGGTTTGCCTAGAATACTATAGCTTGGCTTATTATGGAATACATTTTTTCCTTCATCCAGCCAGTTACTTTTCCTTTTAGCCATGTTGGGATGTATGCGCGACTCTCCCTATTGATAACTCGCGCATCACTCGCGAGTATTCCTTGTAGCAAGTCGCGCATCCTTGTATGCGCGGGTTGCTCTTCTGTATAGTCGCGCATCATTCGCAGGTTTCTCTACTGCAGACCCGCGCATGTGTATCTTAACATTTAAAATTTAAAACAAGCGTTAAGTAGAGATTAGTTATGTCATATAACTGGTTTTCCTTAACTGTTGTAACTTCTCTAACCTTCGAACTACCTTATTTCACCCATATAAATAGAGGTAGGGAAGGCCATGAGGGGGACTTGGATTTTATGCATTGTTATGCTGGAGAAATCGGGACTCTCTTTGCCCACACTTTGCCCTAGAGGTCTTCCCCTTGTGTTGCAGAGCTTGGAGGCTGAGTTCTTTGGAGAAGAGAAGCATCAGATCTAGATCAAGGTTTCGTGAGGTGCCGACTTGAAGAGAAGGTATATTTGTACTTGTTTTCCAGATTAATAAAGATGTGATGTCCTTCTTCTTCCCAAATCATTGTTCAATGTGTGATTGAATCTCTATTTATGATCATATGATGATGTTAGTTCATGTTTATTTGATTATCATTGTTTTATATATGGTCATAATGGTTTGAGGAAGGTATAACTTGTTTTGCAGGTCTCTTGGAGTGAGAGGAGCAGGTAGAGGATCGAAGAGAAAGCTTGGAACAGCCTTCAGTTTATTAGGTGTGGACCTTTCTCATCTCTCATCTTGTTTATATATACTTGCTGAACATTGTGCTTCTCTCTTTCAACCCTAGTACGTTGATGGCCTCTTAAACCCTAGCCATAGGACACTTTCCTTTACAACAGAACTGGTGACTCCGCTGGGGATAGCCTTGTCTGCTTGGGGTTTTTATCTTGATTTCTTTTAGTTTTTGCATTGTTTCAGGTCCCTCTTGCCACTTAGGAACACCTTTTCATCATGATTACACACTTCCCCTACCTTGTTTGGGTAGTTTCTGACCTTTTCTGAGATTTTTCTACCTATATGCGGGTTGTTGTTCTAGACAGTTGCGTATACAGTCTTATATGCGCTAGTTGCTGCACTGAACAGTCGCGCATCATTAGCGGGTTTCCCTTATAGACAGTCGTGAATGCCCTTGTAAGCAGTGTTTTTCCTCTTTTTGGGATTTTTCTTCTGTTTCTGGGCTGTTGGGTAGGTCTTTTAGGGTCTTCTGTAGGTGCATGACTCTAGGGAGTTAGTGTCATTCTTTTTGGTTGTTTTCTATCTATGTGGTAAGCCTTTTATAGCTTTAGAGTTTGTTCTTTGCTCTTTCTCCCATCTCCTTTGCTTGGTTTGTTTTTGGCTTATGTTTCTGATCAGCCTCTGTTACTAGCCTTTGTTTGATTTCAGAAGTCTGTTGGTGTTGGTTTCCTTCTCCTTTTGTTGGTCAACTTCACCTTGCCAAATTTGTTGACTTGCCTCTTATGGAAGCCTTCCTTCCAAGTAGAGTTTATGCTGACTTTAGTTCGGTATAAAGTTTGTGGGGTGGTTGTGTAGCAGAGATCCTTTTGCTTTGTTCTTATTATCTGCATGCTTTTGCTTTGTAGGTAGTTTTATTTTTCCCTTATAAAAGAAAATTAAAAAGAACTAGTTTTTTGTTGCTTTCCCCCTACCTCTTTCTTTGGTTTGACCTTGTTGGACAAGGTGCTCAGCAGCCTTTGTTTGTAGGTTTAGATTGATACTTAGGACTTGTGGACCTTTGTTTATGTCAGTCTTCATGCTCAGTCTTTTCATCCCAGAGTTGTCGGCTTGTTTGTCTTTGTGAGCCTTCCTTGTAAGAGAGGTCTATATTCAACTTTGGGGAAACCTAGGGTTTGTTATTGGGGTGCAAAGTACTTGTCTATCTCCTTTGCTTTCAGTTTTTACTTACTTTAGTTGATAGGCTGTTTTTTCTTTTGCATTTTATAAAAGAAAAAATACAAAAACATCTTTGCTTTATATGCATATAGATTAGGTTGTTAGTCTAGATTGCATAGCATAGCATTGTTTTTGAAAATTTTAAAAAATATAAAAAGATTTGATCTTTTTTGGCTTTCAAGTTTCTATTGGAAAATATAAAGAGAATAGCTATTTGCTTTTTTGCATTTCATTTCTCTTTGCTTAGTCTTTTTGTTTCAATTTTTGAGTCAAAACACCGCATCAGTTTCATGCCATTTACCTTCTGAGTAGGTAACAACCCATAAAATAAACGATATAAATTTTAAAATTTACTAGTAAGTTTTATTTTATAGGGTCATACACCAACTAGCTTAGGCTAGACTTATAAGTTAGGGAGTTTAAACTCCCCACAAGTGTTAAATCTCAGACGTAGTTTGCCTATCAGTAGGTAAATCCTTTTCTACATTGATTGTTTCTAGGAAGCTCCTCTCAAACGGGGGTTAAGCACGAGGCCGCGTGGAGGCTTGGACAGAGGAGATAACCCTCTGAATCCTTGTCAAAACGTAGCTCAGGACTTTTACGCATCTAGGGATTTTGTCCTAGACAGGGTTTCAGGCTCAGCTACCCTGCCCATGCATACGAGTTCGGCTGACGACTGTCCCCCCAGACTGTCAATTTAGTTAAGGTAGCCTCTAGTCTCTTTGACATCTAGGGTTCATACACAGGTACACCGGAAGGTTATTTCTGGTTGACCTTGGACAGGCTTGGAAGGTAACCCTTGTGGAAAGTGCAGGAGGGTGGTGGGTGATTCCTCCGCTTGTGCCTGAGAACCACCTCAAGGACGCCAAGTAATCGCTCATCAGCTTTCTTCTGGAAAGTGCATCTTATACCTGTTTGTCTGTTTGGGCTTTAGGAATTTTAGTGAGTGCTGTGTGGTTTGTCTGTACTTAGTGGGCCTTTAGGTGTCTTCTTGGTAATTTTGGTTGTCAATCAACCTCAAACTTTGTCTCTTGTTTTGAAGCTATGGCTAGCACCCCTTCGAACACCAACCAAGAGATCCCCTTGCCAAGAACTCCTTGTGCTATTCCTCTTACTGGGAATGTTGGTGTTCCCTTGATGGCCACCTTAAATCTTCCGGGATTCACCCTAGGGCTACCGGTGTGGTTGTTTTCCACTCCAACTGTCCTGAATGCTCCTAATGCTTCTCAAGTAAGCTCCTTATATCAAGGGCATCAAAACACTGTCTCCCCTTCACCTGTAGTTAGTTCTCCTCCTCCTTCTACCTCATGCGGTGAAAGTTCTGATACTAGTAACCGACAGTCTAAAAGGAGTAAAAGAAGGAGAAATAGGAAGAAAGCACATAAGCAAGGGGGCACTCGTTCAACCTCTGCAAGTAAAGTTGGACCTCACCACCCAGCCTCGTTTTTTCAGACTGGGGGCACCCATCCAACCTCTGCAGGTCATGTTGGATCTAGTCACTCAACCTCTGTTTTTCACGTTGAGTGCATCCGTTCAACCTCTGGTTTTCAAGTTGAACCCTCCCATCCAACCTCTGGTGTTCAAGTTGGATTCAGTCACTTAGCCTCTGGTGTTCAAGCTGAGTGCATCCGTTCAACCTCTAGTTTTCAAGTTGAACCTTCCTATCCAGCCTCTGGTGTTCACACTGGTGGGATCTTTCCAACCTCTGGTGTTCAAGTTGGATCCAGTCACTTGGCCTCTGGTGTTCAAGCTGAGTGCATCCGTTCAACCTCTGGTTTTCAAGTTGAACCCTCCCATCCAACCTCTAGTGTTCAAGTTGGATCCAGTCACTTAGCCTCTAGTGTTCAAGCTGAGTGCACCCGTTCAACCTCTGGTTTTCAAGTTGAGTCTTCCCATCCAACCTATGGTTTTCAAGTTGGATCTATTCATTCAGCCTCTGGTGTTCACGCTGAGTGCACTTGTTCAACCTCTGGTTTTCAAGTTGAACCTCCCCATCGAACCTCTGGTGTTCAAGTTGGATCCGTCCACCCAGCCTCTGTTGTTCAAGCTGGGGGCACACACTCAACTGCTGCAAAGCATGTTGACCCTAACCATTCAACCTCTGTTGTTCACGTTGATGTTTCCCGTCCTACCTCTGCAAGTCAAGTTGGACCCAGTCTCTCGGCCTCTGCAAGTCATGCTGGGGGCAGTCTTTCAGCCTCTATTGTTCAAGCTGAAGACAACCCGTCAACCACTGCAAGTCATGTTGACACTGTTGACAAGTCTACCCATTCAAAACACAAGCTCAGGTTTCCTTGCAAGCTTTGTGAGGGAGACCACCTTACTTATAAATTCCCTTCTATTGAGGAGGTGCGAAGAGTTTGGATTCATGGTCATCCCGTTTTTGAACATTCTGGAGTCTCTCAACAGCCAGCCTCTCTTAATGAGGTTGGACCCAGTCACCCAGCCTCTGTTGTTCACACTGGGGGAAAACTCTTATCCTCTGCAGGCCATGCTAAGAGCAAACAGTCAGCCATTGCTATTCATGCTAATGCCATTGAGAAAACTAGTCGTTTGAAGCATCATCTTAAGTTCCCTTGTGTGCTATGCAAGGGAGATCACCTTACTCATCTATGCCCTGCCATCGCAGAGGTGCGAAGAGTGTGGTCCAAGACTCATGGATTTTCTTTTGAACACCCTATGGTTTCTCAACTGCCTATTCAACCTTCGGTTGACCAAGTGGTCGAACAAATCTTAGATTTGGTCAATCCCACTCTTCTTTCGGAAAGTGTTCCTCATGTGATTGAACCAATGTCATATTTGGTCAATCCCACTCTCCTTTCGGAGAGTGACCCTAATGTGATTGCACCAATGTTATCTTTGGTCAATCCCACTCTCCCTTCGGAGAGTGACTTTCATGAAGCGGTTGAATCGATTCCAGTATCTATCAATCCCACTCTTCCTTTGGAGAGTGATGTGTCTACTAGTCACATTTTCTTTACTGCCAGTTCAGATCTTACTAAACAAGGGGGCACTGAACTTATTTCGGATCAACCCCCACTAAGCCCTCAGATTGGTTCCTTTGATTGGGATAGCCTAGTTGAGCCGCGCCTTCCTTCCCATGCAACTTTCCAGATAAAGGTCAAAGTTGAACCCTATACAATTGCTCGTTGCATTGTTGATGAAGGAGCCTCAGTTAGTATTATGTCTGCTCGTGCTTGGTGAGGTATGGGATCTCCCAGCCTTGTGTCGACTGCTAGTCAGTTACTGGCTTTTGATAGAAGAACTTGTGTTGCCTTGGGAATTCTCGCTCAGACTCCTGTTACTTTGGGTGGGAAGACCATCTTAGTTGACTTCATGGTAATAGAAGACCCCTTGGACTTTAATATGCTCCTTGGACGTGATTATGTCTATGCCATGCAAGCTGTGTGTCAACATTTTTTCGTGTGATGTACTTTACTCATGGCGAAGAAATTGTCACTATAGATCAGTTGGATTTTCTTGATCCGTCTCCTGACCCAACTAGAGACCAAGTATTTCCTTTGTTAATTCCCAGTGTTTCTGTAGACACCACCCCACCACAGGTGAACTATGTGGATTCTTGTCATTTGTGTTCAATTGCTACTGAGAGGCAGCCTCTGTCTCCATGCTTACCTTCTCGGGACTTGGTCCCAACAGTTGAATGGGTGAGTCATCCTATACAGATTGTAGAGCCTTTTCTCTACTCTGTCCATCCTGTTGAAAGTCCAGATATGTGTCCTATCTCTGATGATTTCCTCTCTTTGGATGAAGTCTTCCTGGAGTCTTTGATACAGTCTAACCTTCTTTTTCAGTTATGACTCTCCCCCTTTAGAGCATTCTTTTATCTCTCCTTCGAGCTCGTTAAATACAGTAAGGAGGCCACGAGTTGACTTTTCCGGACTTGTTAAAACTTCACGGGAAAGATTATGAGTTTCTTTAGGCCCAAGTCTGACTCCTTAAAATAGACTTGACTGCCAAGTAAACTTGTCCATTCAGGCTCGTTAAGAATATGTGAATGGGCATCCACATTGGTGGTAGGTTATCTCTTTCTCAGACCATGTGGAATAATACGAGAAAGGATCCCTCTCTTTTCTACTGAATTGAGAAGAGTATTCTCAGGCATAGGTTTATCTCTTTTTCGGACCTGAGGGACTAAACTTACGGAAAAGGAACCCCCGGTATGAGCTTAGTTTTCTCTTTTTTGTGCTCTGGACCAAAACATGAAAAAGATTCCGAGTGTACTTTATGTCTTTTTCATGCTCGTTAAACCCTAAAGAACAAAGCATAAAGTTTGTTGTTGTAAGCTCCGTTTCTCGTAATCAAATGGATCTTTCCAAGTGATCTTGCCTTCCTTCACACTCGTAAAACTCAGGCTGTATATGCTGCTTTTGAAGGAGCATTGGGTAGGTGGTAATTTAACCTTTTTCGGACCTTCCCGACTAATTACAAAAAAGGTGCGCCTTTTCTTCTTTGGAAGTTAAGAGAGTTCTTCTCTAGTTTGTTTTATACTTTTTTGGCCTTAGGAGACTAAATTGTACGAAAAAGGACCCCCCTAGAGTCTTCTTTGGAGTTTTCAGACTCTCTAAATTATGAAAACATCGTCGAGCATGAACTAGTTCGGGCTCGTAAAATCCATGAATTAGTGCCTTATCAAGCATTCTTTGCTCTTTTCTTCGAGCTTGTCAAAAAATGAAGATGGTCCCGATTTTTCTTTCTTGGACTCGTTAAACCTTTACAAGAAAGAAGGGAAGGGGAAGGTTTATTTCCATGTCTTTTTATATCATGGCAGCAAGTCTTGTTTCCTTGAACAAAGCACCAGTTTTGAGTCTCTCAACAGTTGGGTCCTAGTATTTTGACCTTATCCTGATTCATAGTTTCTTACTCCTCGAGTTGGTATTTTTTCCAATTATATGGGGAATCTATCAATGTTTCCTACATTGTGGATTTGTTTTGTTGGTCCTATTTTGTGTCAAAAGCTTCCCGAGTCACTTTTGTGTCGTGCTCACTGTTCAAGGATTAAACCTTTGTCGGCCATTCTGGAATTGCCTTGATCTTTTGTGTCGGCCATTCCCTGGTATCATTTCATTACATCATGTCTTCAGCGGTCCTTTTTGTGAAATTTCAGTACCAATTCCAGATCCAATTAGTCTTGGAGTTACCTCGTGTTGGATGATGAAGGATGCCTTAATGCCTTCCTTCCAACGGATCTCTTCCTATCGACTGCAACACATCTTGCTCTGGGGACGAGATTTAGAGTTGTATGACAGTACCTTGGGAATTGTTGTCCTCAATGGCAATTTCCCTTGCTATTGGGTAGTTGGGATACCCTTATTGTCTCCTACTCGATGGATTCTTCAAGTGTTCGACTTCAAGTCCTTGTAATCACACTTGTTAGAATGTACTAGGTACCTTGGGGACCATTTTCATTAATGGTGGTTTCCCTCGCGTTTGTTAACGGTTTTTATTATTGACCGGTAATCAAACGGCTTCCTCCATGTTAGACTTCAGCTCCTTTATTCGCATGGTTAGGATTCATACCTTTTTTGGGTGGTTTGGATTGAAGACCTTGGGACCGACAGTAGCATTGTCATCTTTTGCTATTGCCCAAGTTGCGCAAGACCATGTTATGCTTTATATGACATTTTGCTGAGACATAGATCCACCTTGTATGTTTGTGGCTATGATCGATTGTTGAGCATGGATCCACTTTGTTCATTTGTGGCCATGTCTCCTTTAGATTTGATATGGCACCTTTTTGCATATTGAGCGACCATTATAGTTTCATCTGTTATACATATGTTGGATCTGCTTGTATCTTTATGGCGATGTTTTGTATATGGACTTGTATGTACCAGAGATCAGTTTTTCTGACATTTATCTCTCTTATAGGTACCTTCACTCCAGCCTTTCGATCTTGGATTCTCTGCTCTCTCCAAACTCAGTTTTTTCCTTTATAATGTATTTCGGCTATCGTCTTCCCCTCTAACCTCAAACATTAGGGGGCATCTGTTATACACCAGAATGGCACCTCTCCGTCTGAGTGTCGACTTTCCTTATGTCGGCACGCAAAAGGACACTTATGGATTGAGCTTTTCCTAGAATACTATAGCTTGGATTATTATGGAATACATTTCTGCCTTCATCCAGCCAGTTACTTTGCCTTTTAGCCATGTTGGGATGTATGCACGACTCTCCCTATTGACAACTCGCGCATCACTCGCGATTCTTCCTTGTAGCAAGTCGCGCATCCTTGTATGTGCGGGTTGCTCTTTTGTATAGTCGCGCATCATTCGCAGGTTGCTCTACTTCAGACCCGCGCATGTGTATCTTAACATTTAAAATTTAAAACACGCGTTAAGTAGAGATTAGTTATGTCATATAACTGGTTTTCCTTAACTGTTGTAACTTCTCTAACCTTCGAACTACCTTATTTCACCCATATAAATAGAGGTAGGGAAGGCCATGAGGGGGACTTGGATTTTATGCATTGTTATGCTGGAGAAATCAGGACTCTCTTTGCCCACACTTTTCCCTAGAGGTCTTCCCCTTGTGTTGCAGAGCTTGGAGGCTGAGTTCTTTGGAGAAGAGAAGCAGCATATCTAGATCAAGGTTTCGTGAGGTGCCGACTTGAAGAGAAGGTATATTTGTACTTGTTTTCAAGATTAATAAAGATGTGATGTCCTTCTTCTTCCCAAATCATTGTTCAATGTGTGATTGAATCTCTGTTTATGATCATATGATGATGTTAGTTCATGTTTATTTGATTATCATTGTTTTATATATGGTCATAATGGTTTGAGGAAGGTATAACTTGTTTTGCAGGTCTCTTGGAGCGAGAGGAGCAGGAAGAGGATCGAAGAGAAAGCTTGGACCAGCCTTCAGTTTATCAGGTGTGGACCTTTCTCATCTCTCATCTTGTTTATATATACTTGCTGAACATTGTGCATCTCTCTTTCAACCCCAGCACGTTGATGGCCTCTTAAACCCTAGCCATAGGACACTTTCCTTTACAACATTAGGGGGATGGGGAGTAGGAGAGAGAGAGAGGGGGTGTGAGGGATTAGTTAATTTTTATGGTTAGGGAGTGTATGAGTGGGGTTAGGGAGAAAGAGGTGGGGTTACGTGTAGTTAGAGTGTGTGTGATAATGGGTTGGGGGAGATAGACGGGGGTGGGGGTTAGGTGTAGGTGGAGGAGTATGGTAGAGAGATAACGACAGAATGGGTTAGTAAAGGTTAGGGGGAATATGGGAGAGTGACAGAGTGAGGAGGAAGGGATGTTATATGTAGGTAGAAAATAGGTGGCTGAGAGAGTCATAGAGGGGGTTAGGGAGAAAGAGATATATTAGGGGGATTATTGGTAGGTGGAGGCGTGTGTGTGTGTGTGTGTGTGAGAGAGAGAGAGAGAGAGAGAGAGAGAGAGAGAGAGAGAGAGAGAGACATGATGATCTAGATTGAGTGATGATCCAGATCCAGCAGTGATGACCCAGATCGAGTGATGATCCAGATCCAGTGATGATGATCTAGTGATGTTCCATATCGAGTATGATCTAGTGATGATGATCCAGATCGAGTGATGATCCATATCCAGTGATGATGATCCAGTGATGTTCCAGATCGAGTATGATCCAGTGACGATGACCCAAATCGAATGATGATCCAGATCTAGTGATGATGATCCAGTGATGTTCCAGATCGAGTATGATCCAGTGACGATGATCCAGATCGAGTGATGATCTAGATCTAGATGAAGATGACTTGAAGATGAATATGAATTGTAGATGCAAATGACAAGAATATCCAGAGAATAAGACTTATGCTAATAAATTGTGTCGAGAGAATACCTTCCTAGTTAAGAGGGAGTGTTGATGTATTTATAACTTCGGGATGTATTCATCCGTATTTCTTATGTATTGTAACCCAATGTTTATTCTAGGATGTACTTGTGATGTACTTGATTCATGTCATACCCCGATGTTTATTCCAGGAATTTTATATAATGATAAAGTCATGTCAAGTCATTGTGGGTAACCCTCCTATTGGTCAAGGGTTAAAGTCCCCATAGTTATGGGGCCCTTGGGTTATTAGAATATTCTAGTGAAGTCAACCCTAGATGAGTCATTATAAGTCAGGGCAGTTGTCCCCACCATTGTGTTACCCTCCTATTGGTCAGAGGAGGCAAAGTCCTTACAAGTGGTGGGGCACTAGGGTTATTAGACACTCCTAGCGATGTTGGCTCTAGCAAGTAATTGTTAAGTGAGGCTGACATGATGGAGTGGGTTCCAAGTGAACAGAAGAATATATCTAGAGAGTGAGTCTCTCTATTTAGGATACACACACTCACTCATTGGGGCGCATGAGTGAGAGAGGAGAATCTCTCTCAGTGAGAGAGAGAAAGACTGCTGCTATCGGGAGATCATCTTACTGTTTTGGGCTTTTACCTTTGGTGTTGATTCTATCTCTGAGGAAGTTGCGGGGTTTTCTCCTTTATGGTTTCACCGAGGAAAATTATTTGTGTCTATTGTCTCTTGTGTTGTGCTTGTGTTTTATTTCTATGCATGTTATTCTCTCAGTTAAAGATCCTAAGATCATAATGGTAGCTTGAATGATAAAAATCCAACACATTGATGACTATTCTAGATGCACATGGGTCTATTTTTTGAAAAATAAAAGCAAGACCTTTGACACATTTCTTGTGTTCAAATCCTTGGTTGAAAACCAGTCTGGAAAGTCTATCAAATGTTTGCGGACATACAATGGTGGAGAATACATCAACAACATATTTAAAGACTATTGTGCCACTAAAGGTATCCAAATACAACATATTGTTCCTTATTTTCCACAACAAAATGGTGTTGTTGAAAGGAAAAATCGTACCTTGAAAGAGATGGAAAATTGTATGATTCATGCAAGAGGCCTTGGCCCATAGATTTGGTCTAAAGCGATACATTGTGCAAACTATGTTCAGAATCGTACACCTCAAAAGGATATTCAAGGGGTGACACCAGAAGAAGTTTGGAGTGGACGAAAACCTTCTGTTGGGCATCTAAGAGTATTTGGGTATAATGCTTGGGATACATTCCAAAAGAAAAAATCAGGGAAATGGACATGTAAAGTAAGCCTTGCATCTTTGTTGGCTACCTGAAAGATGTTAAATGATACATATTATTGGATTCTGATACTCATGAATTTCTTATCAGTAGGAGTTTTAGATTTGATGAGCATCCCCCTCAACATATTGTATCTTCATATGATGATCCTTCTTTTGATTTGACTTCCGTGCTCATGAAAATGATCTTGAAGAACAATCAACTAGCACTCATTTGCCACTTCTTTATCGGGGTCAAACAAGAACAAGGTCCTCTCTTAATAGGAATCCTAGAGAGTTTACGGCTAGTGATTCTGATCCAAAATATTTTCATGAGGCCCATGGTATTAAAGAATGGGATGCTTCCATGAAATATGAGCACAATTCATTGCTGAAAAATTACACTGGGGACTTAGTCCCTCCTCCAAAAGGTAGAAAATTGGTTCAATGTAAGTGGGTATATCGAACCAAACATGTAATTGATCTTACAATAGAGAGATATAAGGATCGATTGGTTGCTAAATGATTCCACTGGGTTAAAGGACTTAACTATTCTGAAACCTTTTCTCCCATGGCTAAGATGAATTCTATTCACCTTGTTATTTCTATAGCGTCATATCTCAAGTGGATTATACATCAAATGGACGTAAAATGTGCATTCTTTCATGGTGATCTAGAAGAATATATTTACCTGGAGCAACCTCTTATATTTATCCAAGACTCTTTACTTGTGTGCATGATCAAAACATCATTGTATGGTTTGAACCAAACCGCTAGGGCTTGGTATGAGAAGATGGATTCATTCCTTCTCTCTTTAGGATTTTTTCACTTCCTTTGTTATTCAAATGTGTATATTCTGCAGAAATATAATGAACTTCTCATCCTTTTTCTCTATGTGGATGATCTCATTCTTACCAGGAGTTTAACTGTATTGATTGATAAGGTGAAGTTTGATCTTCAACAAAAATTTGACATGGTAGATTTAGGGCTGCTTCACTACTTTTTGGGATTGCAGGTCACATACTCTCCATATGGGATAGGTCTCTCGCAGCCCAAGTATGCATTAGATATCTTGAGTAGATTCCACATATTGGATTGAAAATATGCACCCACACCATTTTTGTTTGGAGTAAAGTTATTAGCAAGTTATCTACTCCTTTGGTTAATGCTACTTTGTATCAGCAACTGATTGGTAGCTTACTGTATTTGACTCACACTCATCCATATATCTCATATGTAGTTAGCTTGGTTTCTTGGTTCATTCAGGAACCACATGAGCTCCATTAGAAATTTGCAAAGCGAATTCTTCGCTACATCAAAGTAACCCACACATATGGCATCCAATACTCATCCAATGGCAATGCAGATTTAGTGAGTTATACCAACTCAGAATGGAATGGTGAGCTCAATGATTGCAAATCCACATGTTGATATGTCTTCCATCTTCGTTCTAGCGCTGTTGTTTGGTCCAACAAAAATCAAGTAGGGATTTCCCTTTATTCTATAGAAGAAGAGTACTGAGGTGTTGTTAATACTACTACCAAGTCTATTTGGATTCGATAGATTTTATCAGAATTTAGTTTACAGCAGGTGCATCCCACTGTAATATGGTACAATAATCAAAGTGCTATCCATATTTCGAAGGAAGCTATGGAGAATCAATACACCAAGCATATAGAAGTTCACATACATTTCATCTGACAACTAATTCATGAAAAAATTATTGGTTTGCAATACTGTAGGATTGAATTGCAGGTTGCTGATATATTCACTAAACCTTTGGCACAAACTAGATTTGTTCATCTTCATGCCTTACTTGGGGTCAAGGACATTTTCCTTGAGGGGGGTTAGTCTCAGTTCTCCTCCATATTTTCCTATCTATTTTTTGATAATTTTGTACATGGGTACCTTAGCAGGCCTTGTTTCTAGGACCCATTTTTGTCTATTTATGTCTATTCCTCCTCTCACTTAAGGGGGGTGTTGGTGTATGTTATAATTAAGCTCACGTTGGCGAGTAAGTTTGGTTGGTATAACTCTCAACCAATTGCATTAAATGTTGGGTTCACCCACTTCTTTTGCATATTTTTTTTTGTTACTTTATATACAACAATTTTAATATAACATAATAACTCATTTTCATGTTGTGATCTAACTGTCTCTGACTGTCTCTATTTTATCTCTGTGTTCATGCTCTCTGATTTCCTTGTTTTGTATGGATTTTTAGTCAAACTTTATCCCTGTGCATTGTTGAAATCCACACACAGGCAATGCTATTATCCTTCCACCGTTTCCAAAATAAAACACTATTGCAAGTTTTGGTTTAAGGCTAGGATTTCTTGGTTACTTGAATGCATACCGAGTTAAATATTATTAACATTGCTATTCTATTAAATTATTAATGAATTATTCCTTCTACTACGTAGAAATGGTTATCATTGGTTTAATATGCGTTTAACTATTGATTACATGTGAAGATTACATGGTTTAGTTGGTGATTGGTACCCTCGGCTTCAACGGTATTGGTAAGTTGTGGTTTAAAGTTCCAACTTATTCCCATGCTATCGCATTCAGAGTGAAAAGATAGGCCATTTTGACGGTCATAGAAAAAAATTATTTAGTTGAGGTTTTGAAGGAAGACACCTTAAGATATTACAGGTTGGGGTTCTTCTTTCAACAAATTATAAGGTTTTTGGTTGCTAGAACATTATGCAATTGATTTTGTAATTTGGTTTGACTTTGGATTGTCTAGGTTTATAATGTAATATTCGATTTATTTAAAACTCGTGTTTCCCTCTATTGAAACCTTTAATGGATAGAACTTATTTGATCTGGAAGATGATAATTTAGGGTTTTTAATGATTATTATACATTCTAGAGAATATGGTAATGGTTTTAATAACTAGGCTCTAAATATTTTGGTACTGGTCGATACGTTATGTTCTATGTTTTAACTGCCAATTTCATACTTTGTATCTAGGGTTTTCGATTTACCCTAAAATTTACTTGTGCTAGTTTCAGGTTGGATTATCCACCTGTAATAGATTTGGAAAATCTAGGGTTTCTACTTAAAATAGTTTTTGGTTCGAATTGATTCCATGTTTAGAAACATTCGTTGTAATTTTAATTAATTTATGTATTAGTTTTTTTTTTAAACATCATTTGTTTATTTCAATATTATTGTTGTAATTAAGTTAGTGTATTCTCATAATTACAACATATTGGGATTGTTTGTTTAATACAACTGTTGAAACACGACCCTACAAAAAGGGTTTAATAGCCATTTTATTTCTCTGCCATCACATTATGGTTTAAATAAAAATACTTACTAGTTTAAGGTTTCTTGGATATTTTCCTAAATTAATATTTACACCTTGTTTTGTAGAGAAATTTTTTAAGAATAAACACAAGATTTAGTTTATCGCTCCTATCCTCGAATAAACAGTAAATACATTCCTATAAATTTAAAGAGTAAACATTTGCATATTAATTATAAAAATAAATAAGAGTTTAGTTACAAGTGAACATATTTGAACAATCTGGGAGTCAAATATTTAAGAACTATACACCTCCCACCATAGGAACAAATTGTAAATGTTCATCCCCCTTACCAAGACTCTTAGTTTTAAAATTGTTTTCCCTAGAGCTTCAAGTTGTCACCAATAGTTAAATAAAGTTATTTATTCTGGAACTTATCATTCTCTTATGCTCATTGGAAGTTCCATCACAGAGCCTAACATCTCATAAATGCTCACTGACAGCTCTGGGCTATATAATGGATTTCTCAATTTGAGTCTTCACCTCTGTGATCCATGGAAGCTCATTTCTTTCCATATTTCAGCCTTCCTCTTTTCTCTTTGCCTAGGAAATTTTATATAAATAACTCACTCTCTTTAGTATTTTCCACGTGTCTTCGTAAAGAATGTTGAGGATTTGATAACTCTTTTAAAACTAAATCTATGTGAATTAACTGTATAGTTGTTAAAATTATCAACTTTTAGAAGTATTTTAATAGAAAAATTAATCATTTGTTTTCTTGTTCTTTTAAATAAAATAAACTAACAAAATATAATGAGGGGGTATTACAATCCTCCCCTTCTAAAAACTTTGCATCATCCTCGGTGCTTAATTAGTATTATTATTATATTCTAGAACTAAAGCACGACAATTTTGTGTGATAGTTTCTTCTCTTTCCTAAGTTTCTTTTTCAACTTAATCATGTTTCCATTGTACCTTAACTAGTACAATTGTTTGTTTTTGAAGTTATATTTCCCTCTTATCGAGAATACACATTGGTTCCATGTGTAAGTATCCGTCTGGTTACACCTGTAGAATATACCATATAATAATATGAGTTTGATTAACAACATATTTTTTTAATAAAGAAATATGGAAAACATCATGAATTCTTATCCGAGGAGGTAAATCCAACTGATAAGCTACATGCCCTATTCTAGAAAAAATTTCAAAATGTCCCACATATCTAGGTGCAAGCTTTTTATATATTCTTGTTCTTAGTTTTCTTTTCTTAGCTTTAACCCTCAGAAATACATGCTCTCCCACTTTATACTCTTCCGTTGTCTGTTTTATGTTTGCATAACTTTTATGTCTGTCATGTGCTACTTTAATGTTCTGTTTTATCTGTCATACAATTTCCTCCATTTGTGCTAACATGTAAGGTCCTAAAGCCATCCTATCTTCCATATTTTCCAACTCAAAGGTACTTTACATATCCTACCATATAACACCTTGAAAGGACTCATTTTGAGAAATGCTTGATAATTATTGTTATATGCAAATCCTACCAAATGGATATAATATTCCCATTTACTGGGTTGATTCATCACATAAATTCTTATCATATCCTCTAACACTTGATTTACCCACTCAGTCTATCCTTCTATTTGTCGATGAGATGCGGTACTGGAATTAAAATTTGTATCTATACCCTTAAATAACATTGTCCATAATCTTGAAGTGAATTTAGTATCACAATCCGTAATAATTATTTTTGGAATCCTGTGTAATATGAAAATATCTTTCATAAATATATCAGCACTATTTACAACTTTATACATGGACTTTACATGTATAAAATGGGCTACTTTACTTAATTTATCTATTTCCACCGTAATAGAATCATTTTCATTCTTTGTTTTCGCTAACCATGTAATAAAATTCATAGTTATAGTTTCCTATTTTCACTTAGGAATTGGTATATGCTACAATAATCCGGTTGGGTGTTGGTGAATAACTTTAAATTTGTTGACATGTGAAACATTGAGCTACATAATCAATTGTTTCTTTTTCATATTTGGAAAGTAAAAATATTTCTTTAAAGTTGTTATGAATTTCTAATATCGAGGATGCCCTACATACATATTATCATGTAATTCTCTAAAGATGGTCTGCTTAAGATTATTTTGATTAGGAATATAAATTCAAATTTTGAAATGTAGATATCCTGTTGCATCACTTTGATACATACTCTTTTATGTTCTAAAACTTTCTTGATTGCATTTTTCCATCAAATTTTTATATTGTTCATCATTGTTTGATGCTTCTTTCAACACTGTTTTGAATTCATATTCATAACAACTAATTAGTACCGCATGCATTTTATGTTGTTTCCGACTTAATGCATCTGCTACAATGTTTTCTTTCCCTTTTATATGTTTAATTTCAAATTCATACTCACTCAGATACGCAAGCCACTTGGACTGATGAGCATTAAGTGTTTTCTGATCAAATAAATATTTTAACCCAATGTTGTTTGTTAATAAAAAAAATTTCTTCCCTATCAAATAATGGTGCCAAATATTAAGGGCATGAATGACATCTATCAAATTCAAATCATGTACTACATAATTTTTATCATGCTCTTTTAATTTTCAGGATTCATAACATATCACATGACCTTCTGTTGTGCTCCTACCCAACGACCTTTAAAAAACAAATTTCATCAAGCAAAATGAAATTTTGCTTGATGAAATATTTGAATTTCTCATTTCAACTTGCAGAATCGGGAGCTACTAAAACGGTGAAATTCCATTGTTTTTATGACATTGGAAACTATGGTTATTTGGCAAAGGGTCATTATATTAAAATCATTATTTTGAATGGATTTGTGTCTTGAAATTAGGGGATAAGCTTTGGGTTTATATTCCTCTCTCCATAAGCCTTATTTGAACATCTATTATTTGGTATGATTAATTTGTGTTTTAATTGCAAATTTTACAAGGGTATAGAACATGGAAGACTCACTATTTCACATTGGGGTGCTTTATTAAAATATCATGCAAATTTTTCATCCTTAAGGTCTATCCTCCAATCTTCGAATTATGCAATTACTCTCGACCTTTGTATTATTCCTCATATGTGGCTTATATTCACCATTTGATGGTTGGGGTTGATATAATGGGTTATGTTTTTCACGTAGCATGTTCACCATTTCCGAAGGTTGGCATTATTATGTGGTAAGGTTGATGTTTCAGCGCCCAAGGTTCATTGCTTATGGTTGTTTCGATCCGTGTCGCCATATCCAAATCTGATCCACTTGATTGCAGTATGATATGTCACCATTATACACGTACAAAACTCTTTGAATGACATTTAATCGCAGTACGAGCATAGTGTGGTGTCCTCCTCCTCGTTGAACACCTGTACGCTATGCAATTTGTGGTTTTATGTCGATTGAGCTGAATAAATCATGGCTAAGTAAGGTTGTTCTGGAGTCTTCGCCGTCTCTTTTCATTATTGTGATCACCTCGCTGTGTAATTTTTCCCTTTCGCTCATGTTGAATTCACAGGGTTCCTATCTGAGTTTACCCATGTCGCATTTCATTTATGAAGGAGTCGGGTTTCATCGTTTATGGTTTTTGCTCGGTTTGTATCCCAAATGGTCTCCCTCCAGCGTTCTGTGTTATTGTGATCCGGTGTATCTCCTCTGTGTGCAACTGTGTGCGTTCGTGCTCATAGCTATGGCTCCAGTTGTTAGGGTCAAACCTAATAATATGAAGCTTCTTGATGAGAAACCAGAGCTCCTATCCAAGGTAGAAGCAGTCGGGTGGCTTCCTTTTATTCGCAAATTTGCAGACTCGAACCCTAAAGTTACCAGGCTATTTTCCCTCTCGCTGGTTGATGCTAGAGTCAAGGTGGCCGACCTTCAATTCAGAGTTGATGAGTGCTCAGTCGCCTTGGCTACCGACTTACCTTTAGCAGGGGAACGTTGGTTTAAATACAAGCAGATGAAAGCCACCAAATGGAGGCAAATGTTAAAAAACCCTTGTTAGGACGTGTCTTTCAGGGCTGGTGTGTCTCAAAAAGGAATGGAGGCCCGTGTTGGATGTTATTCACAGGTATGTGACTTGCGAGGGTCGTCTTTATTCTGTATATGTTTATCATCTTAGATTGATGACTGTTTTTCTCGGTCTGCCTATCAATTTACCCCATTATTTAGTTCAAAGCATGACTAAGATGTCAATGCCCATCAAGAAAGGGCCTAAGAATATCGGCCGGAGTATTTTTCATCATGGTATTGTTAGAATGTTAGTGGAGAGGGAGCTGTCTGAAAGAAATCAGACTGGGGACCATTTTCTTGAACAGAACGGGTTCATGGCATTTTGCCATTGTCAATTTGATTGTGCAAAGGAATGTTTTAGGCGTCAGCAGCCTGTTGAAGTCCTAAATCCACCTGTGCGTAATCCCCTGCCAGAAATTAATAATCATGTAAACCTTAGCATCCACGAGGATTCTGTTTCCACTCCTATGCAAAGTCCCAGCTCTCCTACGCATTCTAAGTGAAGGAGGAAATCTACAAACCTTTCCCCGGTAACGCCGAACCGTAATGATAAATCCTATGGACAGACGAGCAAGAAGTCAAATGTTAAGGTTACGGGCAAGTTTAATAGGAGTATGGTGTCCAAAAATAGTGTTGTTAAGTCTTCTGTGAAGGATAACAAAGATGTTGAAACTGTTGTATTAGATGAGGAAGAGAATGGACCTGTCTCACATGATGCCCTGACATGGATTCTGAACCTATCACTCACCCGATAGAACACAGTCCTCGTATTCCTGATAAGAATCCCCAAATGGACTCTATGCCAGATTCTCAATCGAGGGGAAACCTGTTGAAGGGAATTTACCTGGATCATGTCGAATTGGTGAAGAAATTCACCCAATGTTTGTCAATTGTTTGCTTGACAAGATATGTCAAATGGAGGTAGAAATGATGGAGATGGTGGCATGTACTGATTCTGTTAAAGCTGAGAATGTGAGGTTGCAGGAGAAATCCAATTCAGCTGATAAATGTATCCTGCATCTGAAGAGACACAAGAATAAGCTAATCCGAAGAATTCTGAAACTTCAACATGAGAATCGAAAAAATAAGGAAAAAGTTCATGAGTTGAATGCTCAGGTCACCTTCATGCAGCTTAAAGGTCACTCACAGGCTCCATGTTCTCAAAATCCGGTGGCTGGTGTGAATATACAGGTTTTCAATACCCCTGTTAAATCATAGCATTTTGGGGATACTCACTTTTGTAGATATGTCTAGAGAGTATTTTAGGCTTGAAGTTTGTAAGTAGAAGCAGCAAGTGATAATGAAGTTATTTTTGTTTTATAGGTATTGTTTTGAGTTAATTGGTGGATTATGAAATTTAGTTTATTTACCCTTGTGTTTGTGCTAATTCTTACTATGTTGTATTGCAGATGATTTGTTTGGGTTTCCAGATGTGCTTTTCCTGGATTTTGGTGATTGTTCATTTTCAGGATGATCTCCGGAGAATTATGAATGAATCGGTTGGAATCGTTTTCAGTTATGGATACGTTGTCTCCCAGGTGTCGCTAATTTACTATTGTCTTCATCATTTTATGATTTAGCACTATAGGCCAAATATTTTCAATTTCACGATATCATACGTATATAGAAAATGACAATTTCATTTGTCATTTTTCTGTTTTGGATGAAATTGGTTAAGATTACGATGGTGTAGATTCTTGTTTTCTAGAACTATCTCTATGTGAGATTGAAAGTATTTAAGGAGACATTGTTTTACTATAAAAGGGGATCGATGGTGGAGGAAAGAGACTAAGCAGGATCACTTTATCATTTTCTGTAGCTAAAGACAATTTCTTGTAAGCAGTTGCAGCATCATTATACTGAAGATATTTATAAGTATATTTGCAGTATTTTTACTATGGATATGTACTTATAGTATCATATGATCTTGTTATTTCTTTTCACAGTCTTTATGTTTTGTCACTTTTCTTTGATGAAATGTGCAAATGCATCATGTTAAATGATCGATCTATGCTGGTTTTACTTGCAAATTCACGTTATATAGTAAATTTTGATGTTATTGTTATAACATATGTGATACATTTGTTCTATGTGTTGACATGTTACTTTTCAGAATTTCTTTTGAATGTTTTCAGGATTGTCTGCACAGTATCATTATTTGCAAGTTGATTCCAGGATTAATATTATCATGCTCTTGATCAGGATAGGATATTTAGGATATTTAACTTTTAGTTTTTATTTAATTTTTAGAAACTATATTGAATCGGATTTTTACTTTTACACTCTGCCAAGTTATCTTTTAATCTTATTATGAATGTACATGTGTCTTTAGTGTAATTCATGTAATTGGTTTGGTTTGTTAATATTCTCTTAACTATTTACTCTTGTACTCATAGGTTAATTGGTTTAACTAGATTAATTTTTTAGTTATCAGTTGTGTAATATATCAACTAACTTAGTAATTATCTTTAATATTTTTCTTTGTATATTCGTAGGTGTAGTATAGATCTAGTTAACAAACATTAACTTATTTTTTTCCTTCGAGTCTCCTCCTGCAGCTGGGAGTAATTAAGGGGAAAGAAACGGGGCCTTAATCCAGTCAGAGACAAATATCTAACGAATGAGAGTAGCTTTGAAAGATCTTGGATCGGGTTGTCTCTTAGTTGACTATTGTGCCAATTCAGCCCGTCAACTATGGCGCTAGAAGGAGGGCCAGCTTAAGAAAATGGCTGATGAAAACAATCTTGTTCACAAAATTGATCAATCCTCTACTCCTCAATTTACACCACTTTCTATATCAGGTCAATTGCAGTCATCATACCAACCAAAAAAATTCTAGTCATCACAATTAGGTGAGAACTCGTTGAACGATACTGTTCGAAATCTCATTCATCAGTTTAACTCTAGCGATGCCCATCCACCTGAAGAACTTGACCAATTCGAACAGGCCATCAATGAATCCCACAGGATTTTAACCAGATCTTATTCAAATCTCACTGGGATTCCACCCATAGAATTTCCTCTTCCACAAATCAGGCGTCCACGCACTCACCATATTGAGTCTACTTCTGAAGAACAGAATCAACCTTTAGGTGTCTTCCTTGACTAGCAATTACAACAGTTTCGAATAGGCACCAATCAACCTTCATCTTCTTCACGACCATCTGCTACAGGAGGGTCTGGTCAACCCCCATCACCGCCACATTCACCTCCTCACATTTCTCAAACACCACCTTCACCACCTCCATCACCACGGAACATGGCAAATTTAAACCCGAACCCCAATGCCAATACTCCATGGTTAGCTCAGGATGCGGTCGCTGTTCTAGGTGATCAACATCCTTTACCAAAGCATCCCAAGAAATTGTTTCCCAAATTCAATCCCGAGCTGAAAGAACCTACAGAAGACCATGTCAAGAAATTCATGTTGGTAGTTCGGATTTTGAATGTTGAGCACGAAGATGTAGTCTATCAACTTTTCCGTTACACATTTGAGGGAAAAGCCTCGACCTGGTATTTCTCACTTACTGCTGGTTCTATTGCCAGTTGGAATGAATTCGAGTTGGCTTTCATGAATAAGTTTGGAGACGATAAGACTTCGACTGTGTTGGTGTTAGAGTTGTCTAGGATCCGTATGGAAACCAAGGAGAAGGTCAAAGATTTTAACCAGCGGTTCTTGACTCTTAGAAACAGAATCCCTGCTACCTCAAGGCCTGCTGAAGATGTCACTATTGAATTTTATACTTCATCCCTGCCTGTGTCAATGGCCATGTTTTTCAGGAGATAAGCTAAACCCACTCTCACCGAAACCTTTGATGAAGCCATTAAGGTCGAAAAGGACATGTTTTCTATTAAGACGAACCTTGGGGTAGACACGGATTCTGCGTCTTCTTCTCACAAAAAGAGTGAGAGCCCTTCCAAAACCACAAATCCTGATAAAAAAGGTCAAGATGCACTAGATTTAGATAGCCTCCAGAGAGTCATAAAGAAGCTATCCAATGAAATCATTGATTTGAAGAAGGGTACTCCTGAAAGTATTCAAAATAAAGAACCACCTAGACAGCCTTTTAGAAGACCGTTCCAAAATAAAGCTGCTAAACAGACCCCACCCTCTGAGGCTAATAATGTTGATGAAATTAATAATTTCCTAAAAGTATTGGTCTCAGGCTTTGAAACGTCAGCTGAAGGTGAAACTCAATCGTCTGGACAGACTTCTGAGGATGCCCAAGGTAAAGTCAGTAACAATGAAGAACAACCTCCTCAAATTATCAGTCACTTCTGGGATACCATAGAATTGACCGACGATGAAGATGTTGCTGTTTTGAATGTCAATCAGCATCAATATAATACTAGAAGTAAGAAAAATCAGTCCTCAGGGGAACCTTCCTCAACACCTACAGATGACAGTTTAGCTGCCAAAACTAGAAATCAACCCTCAAATACTAAGTCTACATCTTCTCTCGAGTTGGAATACGATCTGGTCGAGGATTTGAAGAAACTTAGACCCAATATTTCTATCTTTGAACTCCTCAAATGGTCTGCTATTCAAGACAATATTATTCAAGGGGCTTCTCTAAATAAAAATGGCAAAACTTCCTCCACTCAAAACAACTCTGCTAGTGCTAAAGAAAATCCAACGAAAAACTTCAGTTAACGCCTCGTCCATAGGTAAGAAATCAGATTCCTCAACTCCTCCTTTTCTGCTCACGTTTGAAATTTGCAATCATAAGGTACACAATTTTATGATAGATTCAGGGGCTTTGAAAAACGTCATGCCATATTCGGTATGCAAAAAACTTAATGCGGTCCTCGTGCCATGTGATACGAGCATTGTGCAACTTGACCGATCTAATGTAAAGGTAATAGGAAAGTTGAATGAAGTACTGATAAGATTAGCTTCAAACCCTTAGGTTCATTTCATTATTGACATAATTGTTGCAGATATCCCTGAGGCATATGGCTTATCCCTCAGCAGAGATTGGTCTGAAAAATTTAAGGGATATTTTGCAATGGACTGGTCACACTTATGGCTTCCTCAGAATGGTCGCCCAAACAAAATCAGAATTGATCAAGAGCGTTATATGAAGCACACGGTCACCGAAATGGATGACTCAAACGAGCCAGTGTTATTTACTGATACTATAATGGGTAATTACATGGTTGATTCTTTTTTTGGAAACCTTGCGACTGAAGCATCATCAGTCCAAGATCCAGAACAGCAGTCCGAAGTTTTTCATTTCACACAAGTTTCGGACAAAATTCCAGTTCTAAACACTGCACATTTAGACCTGAATGATGGCCTTTGGTCTCTATAATTTGATGGGTCTAATTCAAAGGAAGGGGTTGGGGCTGGTTGCTTGTTAATAGATCCCCACGAGAAAAGGTATTTTGTTGCTTGCAGGTTGGAATTTGAGTGCACCAATAATATTGCTGAATATGAAGCCCTTATTCAAGGGATGAAAAAGGAAAATGATCTAGGAGCTAAAGCTTTGGTAGTGTTAGGAGACTCTGAAATTATCGTTAGACAGGTACAGAAAACTATACATTTCATTGCTGGTCATCTAAGAAATTACCAGACAAAGGTGTGGAATTTATTATTATCATTTGAAGCTTTTAATATAAATTCTATTCCCCATTATTTGAATCAGGAAGCATATCTGTTAGCGAATGTTGCTTCAAGGTTAATTCCATCTGAAGGGATGTTTGCTGATTCTTTCTCTGTCGAACTGCTTTTCAGGCCTTCCATACCTGATAATAATGTCAATTGGATATTTTTTTACCATGACTAGCAGTCAATCAAGTTCTTGACCATGAAGGATACTTTCAAAGATGTAGTCATCGATGAGATGACTCATGATGAAGATCTCTACAATTTTTCGGTAATTCATAAACCCTGTTTGATTGAAGAATCTCTTAATCAGGTCAGTACTATTCCTAAATCTGTAATCAAACTTGAGAAGTTCTATGATTTGAAGGACAAATTTAAAGGTGCAAGGAATTGTAAAACCAACAGCTCTACTATGCAATTTGAAGTCATAAATTTAGGCACTGAACATAATCCTGAATGTGTCAATCTGGGAAGTACATGTACCCCCCCCAAAAAAATATACTTCATACAACTCTTTAATGAGTTCAAAGACATTTTTGCTTAGAAATATGATGATCTCAAGACATTTGATCCAAACATAATGCAACATGTTATCCCCATGAAGCAACAGGCTAAACCATTCTAGCAGAAGCTGAGAAAGATGCACCCTAGCCTGGAACCGACTGTTAAGAAAGAACTTAACAAAATCCTGGCTGCCATAATAATTTTTCCAGTGCGGCATACGCAGTGGGTGGAAAATATTGTCCCGGTTAGAAAGAAAAATGGTGATATTAGGCTGTGCATCAAGTTCCGAAATCTAAACAAGTTTTCAAAAAAAATATAATTATCCCGTTCCCCCTATGGAAAAGATCTTACAACAAGTTTCTGGATCTGAAATGTTCTCACTTTTAGATGGCTTTTCGCGGTACAACCAAGTGTTAGTGTCCAAAATAGATCAATTGAAAAAAACCTTTAGAACCCCTTAGGGAACTTATGCTTATAGAAAAATGCCATTTGGTTTAATTAATGCCGTAGCAACTTTTCAAAGGGCGATGGACATTGCGTTCAGAGGCCTAATCGGCCAATTTGTTGTTGTTTACCTTGACGATATAACTATTTTTTCAAAAAACAGGGCTGATCACCTAACACATCTTAGGAGGGTTTTTGAACGTTGCATAAAATATGGTATCTCCCTAAATCCCAAGAAATCTATCTTCACGGTTACAGAAGGTAAATTATTGGCTTTTTTAGTTTCAAGACAAGGTATCAATATTGACCATTAACGAACCCAGGTAATATCGCAGATTTCTATGCCTCACTCAAAGAAAACTATGCAATCGTTTCTAGGGAAATTAAATTTTGTCTCTAGGTTTATTCCTGGGTTCACTGAGATTGTCAGACCTCTTCAGAAAATGATTAAGAAAGATGTTGATTTTAAATGGTCTGCTGAAGAAAAGAAATCCTTTCAAGATATATTAAAAGCTATTTCTGAAGCTCCTACCTTAACAAGCCTGGATTTCTCTAAACCATTTATTTTGTACACATTTTCATTTGACTGTTCATATGCCGCTGTTTTAACGCAGAAAAATCAGGAAAACAATGAAGCTCCCATTGCTTTTACAAGTTTCGATTTTAATGGTGCAAAGATCAATTATCCAGAAGTAGATAAGCAAGCCTTCGCTGTTTTTAAGTTAGTAAAACATTTTCAGCCTTATCTGATGAAGTCTCATACCAAGGTTATTGTGTCATATTCCGTAGTTAGAAATCTATTGGTGCAAAAGGACTTGGGTGAAAAGTGAGCTCATTGGGTCACAACACTTTAGGAGTATGACCTAGAAATCAATCCTTTGAAGATTGTCAGAGGACAGGGACTTTGTAAGTTGGCAGCCGGATCTTCAGACATGTTTGAATCTGATCTGCACTTTATCGATGAACATTCTCTGTTTGAAAGGGAATTTTTTCCAATCTCAGCCCCCCTTGATTCCTGGTATCATGACATTAAGTTTTTTCTATTGCATGAAAATGCTCCTGAACATTTAGATTCATGCAGCAAAAGGGATTTGAGATTGAGATCTACCCCTTATCATCTGATTGATAACATTCTATTCAAAAAGAATTTTTAAGGGGTTCTTCTTCATTGTTTAGAAAGAAATGAAGCTGATAGTGTGTTGTCTCAACTACATGCAGGGCCAGCCGGGGGACACTTTGGTGGAGAAACCACTGCACATAAAATACTCAAAGATGGATATTACTGGCCTACTTTGTTCAGAGATGCATATGCCTTTGCTAGGAAATGTCAGGAGTGTCAGAAAGTAGACGAAAGACTTAAGAAAGCAGCATTACCTCTCCAGCCTGTTATTGTTGAAATTCCATTTCAACAATGGGGCATAGATGTTGTGGGGCCAATTACACCAGCTACCTCACAGTAGCACAAGTACATCCTGACAGCCACTGATTATTTCACTAGATGGGTCAAAGCCATCCCTTTGCGAATGGTTAATTTAGAACAGGTGATATCATTCCTTGATTCTTCTATTGTTACTAGGTTCAGTGTTCTAGAATCTTTGATTTTTGACAATGCAACATATTTTTCTTCTTTAAAATTAAATGAATACGCATTGGAAAAGGGTATTAAATTAAAGTATTCAGCTAATTATTATCCTGAGGGTAACGGATTACCTGAATCCTCCAATAAAAATTTAATCAAAATTCTGAAACGCACAGTGGTTAATCATCATAAAAATTGGCATAAGGCCTTATCTAATGCCTTGTGGGCTGATAGAGTGACTCCCAAGGCCGCCATAGGTAATTCTCCTTTTTTTCCTGGTATATGGTAAAGAAGCTATTTTTCCTCCCCATCTATTTTTATCCTCTCTACATCTCTCCCAGTCAGTGCAGGAGACAACATGTTCTGCCATGGAACAACGGATTAACACTCTGCTTAAATTGGAGGAAGAAAGAGAGTTGGCCAGAAATAAATTTGACCAACACCAGAGGACAGTGAAACGCTGGTTCAATCATAGAAAATCAGCCAGTAGGGATTTGGAAGTAGGTGACTTAGTTCTGAAATGGGACAAAGAGCACGAAGACAGAGAAAAAAATACCAAGTTCTAATGCCTGTGGCTGGGACTGTTTATCATTATAGAAAAACTTGGTCCCAGCACATTCAGGTTGCAGACGCTGGAGGGAGACATCGATAACCTTCCGGTAAATGGCCATCTAATAAAAAAATATTTCTGTTGATACCCATTAGGGGAGTATCCTATACATACCTTGTGTGGTTTTATCGGTTTGTGGAACTTTTTAGTGTGTTCATTTTATTTGTTTGCTTTGAATATCCCCTTACATCTATTTGCTGTTTTATTTGCATAATTTCTGAGAGTGATCAATTCATTTAATCTCGGGTTGATGACTTTTCACCAAATCATGTGGTTGAACTACAAATCATGCATCATGATCTTACTATCCTGAATATTGTCATGCTATTTTACTTCTTGAACAGTGGATGGTTTTTTCGTCTTTCTAAATTTTACCAGAAGCTCCTAGATCATGTAAATATAAATTAATAAGATCAGTCTCCGCAAAGATTTTTTCAAAAGGATTAGGGAAGTATTTTTCGAGGTTATATATTTAAGTTGTTTATGCCACCCCCTCTCGTGAAGAGAATTAGACTTGCCTCCCCATCTGCTAAGACCATCTCATTCGAGATTAAATATAACTACAATCTGGCCATGGTTGGAGTTTGAATGCAAAAGGAATGATTTTCTAAAAATAATCTGAAGGACAAAGGGTCTCATTACAAGCCAGTCTGTTCAGGATCATAAATTTGCATTCAGTAACATTGTCGCTTCCGGTCACCAAGCCGGGACAATGGCCCTTGGACAAAACACCAAGGGATAAAAGGTCTCATCACGAGCCGGTTTATTTACTATAGTGCAGATTGGTGACTGACATGGTTACTACATGGTTACCAAGCCAGAGCCGTGGCCTTCAGGTATTTAAAAAAAAAAAAGAGAAAAGAGGAGAAAATGATAATAATGTTTCAACCTAACCAGAATTGTCTATCTATAACTAGTAGATAGGATACTGGCACTCTTTGGGCTATGAAGAAACCCTGTCGAGGCTATGGACACCTGCTGGCAGTAGGGCCATGCTTGTGGTATTGAGAATGTATTCTTCAAAACCAAGTCACCTACTGCCATACATCGTTTGAACTGATTTTTGTGAGAGACCTGATCTTTATCAAATAAATAATTAAAAGTGTAAATTTCTGCTAAGCTTTAGAAATATGAAATTCCTGAATCTGTTTAAGGTGTTAATAATTGGCTTATTACAGTGGTATACATGGGGGATCTAATTTCTTTTTTATTGCATGATTTCAGGTCAAGAAAACAGAGATAACTGTTCCACCCAGTCAGTCACCATCTGTTGTGCTCCTACCCAACAGCCTTTAAAAAACAAATTTCATCAAGCAAAATGAAATTTTGCTTGATGAAATATTTGAATTTATCTTTTCAACTTGTAGAATTGGGAGCTACTGAAACGGTGAAATTCCATTGTTTTTATGACATTGGAAACTATGGTTATTTGGAAAAGGGTCATTATATTAAAATCATTATTTTGAATGGATTTGTGTCTTGAAATTAGGGGATAAGCTTTGGGTTTATATGCCTCTCTCCATAAGCCTTATTTGAACATATATTATTTGGTATGATTAATTTGTGTTTTAATTGCAAATTTTACAAGGGTATAGAACATGGAAGACTCACTATTTCACACTGGGGTGCTTTATTAAAATATCATGCAAAATTTTCATCCTTAAGGTCTATCCTCCAATCTTTGAATTATGCAATTAATCTCAACCTTTGTATTATTCCTCATATGTGGCTTATATTCACCATTTGATGGTTGGGGTTGATATAATGGGTTATGTCATGTTTTTCACGTAGCATGTTCGCCATTTCCGAAGGTTGGCATTATTATATGGTAAGGTTCATGTTTCAGTGCCCAAGGTTCATTGCTTATGGTTGTTTCGATCCGTGTCACCATATCCAAATCCGATCCACTTGATTGTAGTCTGATATGTCATCATTATACATGTACAAAACTCTTTGAATGACATTTAATTGCAGTACGAGCATAGTGTGGTGTCCTCATCCTCGTTGAACACCTGTACGCTATGCAATTTGTGGTTTTATGTCGATTGAGCTGAATAAATCATGGCTAAGTAAGGTTGTTCTGGAGTCTTCGCCGTCTCTTTTCATTATTGTGATCACCTCGCTGTGTAATTTTTCCCTTTCGCTCATGCCGAATTCACAGGGTTCCTATCTGAGTTTACCCATGTCGCATTTCATTTATGAAGGAGTCAGGTTTCATCGTTTATGGTTTTTGCTCGATTTGTATCCCGAATGGTCTCCCTCCAACGTTCTATGTTATTCCGATACGGTGTATCTCCTCTGTGTGCAACTATGTGCGTTCACACTCGTAGCTATGGCTCCAGTTGTTAGGGTTGAACCTAATAATACAAAGCTTCTTGATGAGAACCCGGAGCTCTTAGCCAATGTAGAAGCAGTCGGCTGGCTTCCTTTTATTCGCAAATTTGTAGACTCGAACCCTAAAGTTACCAGGCTATTTTCCCTCTTGCTGGTTGATGCTAGAGTCAAGGTGGCCGACCTTGAATTCAGAGTTGATGAGCACTCAGTCTCCTTGGCTACAGAATTACCTTTAGCAGGGGAACGCTGTTTTAAATCCAAGCAGATGAAATCCAACGAATGGAGGCAAATGTTAAAAAACCCTTTCCAGGACATGTCTTTCAGCGCTAGTGTGTCGCGAAAATTTTTCAAAAAGGAATGGAGGCCCATGTTGGATGTTATTCACAGGTATGTGACTTGCGAGGGTCATCTTTCTTCTGCATATGTTTATCATCTTAGATTGATGACTATTTTTCTTGGTCTACCTATCAATTTACCCCATTATTTAGTTCAAAGCATGACTAAGATGTCAATGGCCATTAAGAAAGGGCCTAAGAATATCGGCCAGAGTCTTTTTCATCATGGTCTTGTTAGAATTTTAGTGGAGAGGGAGTTGTCCAAAATAAATCAGACTTGGGACCATTTTCCTGAACAGAATGGGTTCATGGCATTCTGCCATTGTCAATTTGATTACGAAGAGGAATGTTTTAGGCATCAACAGCCTGGTGAAGTACTAACTCCACCTGCACGTAATCCCCTGCCAGAACTTAATAATCATGTAAACCTTAGCGTCCACGAGGATTCCGTTTCCACTCCTATGCAAAGTCCCGGCTCTCCTACGCGTTCTAAGCGAAGGAGGAAATCTGCAAACATTTCCCTGGTAACGTCGAACCGTAATGATAAACCCTGTGGAAAGACGAGCAAGAAGTCCAATGTTAAGGTTATGGGAATGTTTACGAGGAGTATGGTGTCCAAAACCAGTGCTATTAAGTCTTCCGTGAAGGATAACAAAGACGTTGAAACTATTGTATTGGATGAGGAAGAGAATGGACCTGTATCGCATGATGGCCCTGATATGAATTCCGAAACTATCACTCACCCGATAGAACACAGTCCTAGTATTCCTGATAAGAATCTCCAAATGGACTCTATGCCAGATTCTCAAATCGAGGGGAAACCTGTTGAAGGGAATTTACCTAGATCATGTCAAATTGGTGAAGCAATTCACCCACTGTTCATCAATTGTCTGCTTGACAACATACGTCAAATTGAGGTAGAAATGACGAAGATGGTGGCAAGTACTAATTCTGTTAAAGCTGAGAATGTGAGGTTGCAGGAGAAATCCGATTCAGCTGATAAAATGTATCATGCGTCTGAAGAGACACAAGAACAAGCTAATCCGGAGAATTCTGAAACTTCAACATGAGAATCATAAAAATAAGGAAAACGTTCGTGAGCTGAATGCTCAGGTCACCTTGATGCATCTTAAAGGTCACTCACAGGCTCCATGTTCTCAAAATTCGGCGGCTGGTGTGAATATACAGGTTTTCAATACCCCTGTTAAATCATAGCATTTTGGGGATACTCACTTTTGTACATATGTCTAGAGAGTATTTCAGGTTTGAAGTTTGTAAGTAGAAGCAGCAAGTGATAATGAAGTTACTTTTGTTTTCCAGGTATTTTTTTGAGTTAATTGGTGGATTATGAAATTTAGTTTATTTACCCTCGCGTTTGTGCTAATTCTTACTGTGTGGTATTGTAGATGATTTGTTTGGGTTTCCAGATGCGCTTTTCTTGGATTTGGGTGATTGCTCATTTTTAGGATGATCTCCGGAGAATTATGAATGAATCAGTTGGAATCGTTTTCAGTTATGGATACGCTATCTCCCAGGTGTCGCTAATTTACTAGTGTCTTCATCATTTTATGATTTGGCACTATAGGCCGAATATTTTCAATTTCACGATATCATACGTATATAGAAAATGACAATTTCATTTGTCATTTTTCTGTTTTGGATGAAATTGGTTAAGATTACGATGGTGTAGATTCCTGTTTTCTAGAACTATCTCTATGTGAGATTGAATGTATTTAAGGAGACATGGTTTTACTGTAAAAGGGGATCGATGGTGGAGGAAGGAGACTAAGCAGGATCACTTTATCATTTTCTGTAGCTAAAGACAATTTCTTGTTAGCAGTTGCAGCATCATTATACTGAAGATATTTATAAGTATATTTGCAGTATTTTAACTATGGAGATGTACTTATAGTATCATATGATCTTGTTATTTCTTTTCGCAGTCTTTATGTTTTGTCACTTTTCTTTAATGAAATGTGCAAATGCATCATGTTAAACTATCGATCTATGCTGGTTTTACTTGCAAATGCATGTTATATAGTAAATTTTGATGTTATTGTTATAACATATGTGATATATTTGTTCTGTGTGTTGACTTGTTACTTTTCAGAATTTCTTCTGAATGTTTTCAGGATTGTCTACACAGTATCATTATTTGCAAGTTGATTCCGGGGTTAATATTATCATGCTCCTGATCAGGATAGAATATTTAGGATATTTAACTGGTAGTTTTTATTTAATTTTTAGAAACTATATTGAATCAGATTTTTACATTTACACTCTGGCAAGTTATCTTTCAATCTTATTATGAATGTACATGTGTCTATAGTGTAATTCATGTAATTGGTTTAGTTTCTTAATATTCTCTTAACTATTTACTCTTGTACTCATAGGTTAATTGGTTTAACTAGATTAATTTTTTAGTTATTAGTTGTGTAACATATCAACTAACTTAGTAATTATCTTTAATATTTTTCTTTGTATATTCGTAGGTGTAGTATAGATCTAGTTAACAAACATTAACTTATTTTTTTCCTTCGAGTCTCCTCCTGCAGCTGGGAGTAATTAAGGGGAAGGCAATGGTGCCTTAATCCCGTTAGAGACAGCTATCTAACGACTAAGAGTAGCTTTTAAAGCTCTTGGATCAGGTTGTCTCTTAGTTGACTATTGTGCCAATTCGGCTCGTCAACACCTTCTAGAGTTAAAATTCCTTCCAAGCCTTCTTTACTCGCATTCGTGCACAACAAAAAATATTTATTTGAATCAACAATTTTCAATATGGGTTTCATGGTCAATAAATGTTTTAATATATAAAAACTCTTAACATTGGTGGCTCCAAATAAATCGAACACCTTTCTTCTGTAGAGTTGTTATAGGATGAGATTATCGAGAAATGTTTTCAATATTTCTGTAGTAATGACCAGTTAAGCCCATGAAAGATCTTATATCATGCACATTGTTTGGTACAAGCCATTCCAAGATAGCTTTTATTTTTGTAAGGTCAACCGTTATTCCCTTTAGTAATATGACATGTCCCAAATACTGCACTTCTTTTTTATAAAAATCACATTTACTTAGTTTTTCATATAACTGATGCTCTCTTAAAGTTTGTAACACCTATCATAAGTGATATTCATGTTCTATTTCATTTTTTGAATATACCAAAATATCATCAATAATTATCAACACAAATTTATCTAAAAATTTACTTAGAACATTGTTCATCATGCTCATAAATGTTGCATGAGCATTTGTTAACCAAAAAATCATTACCATGAATTCATAGTGCCCATATCTTGTTCGAAAAGCATTTTTATGAATATATTCCTCTTTGACCCGTACTCGATGATATCTCGACTTGAGATCAATTTTTGAAAATATGTTTTCTCCTCCAATCTGGTCAAACAGATCATCTATTCTTGGTAAGGGATATTTTTTTTAACGGTAATCTTATTTAATTTTCTATTGTCTATGCACATTCTAAAGGTTCAATCCTTCTTTTTAAAAAATAACACAGTTGCCCCCCATGGTGAGACACTAGGTCGAATCTATTCCTTTTCCAATAATTCATGTAATTGCATCCTTAACTCTGTTAATTATGGAATATTCATATGATAAGGAGCTCGTGATACTGGTATTGAACCCAACATTAGATCTATATTAAATCTCGTTTAGGTGGTATTCATGGTATTTCATTAGGAAATACATCATGAAATTCCTTCAAAATAGTAAACTGTTCCAACTTTGATGTTGATTTTTTAGGTTCTATTTCTTTAATTTTAATGGCATAAAGTTGACATCCTTTGCTGATACACTTTTTAAGTTGTACTGCTAATATCTGTCGGGTATGTATAGGTCTATAAATTCCCTTTACTATATAATTTTTACCTTCCTCATCCTTACAACCCAAAATTTTATGTAAACATTTATAATAACATTATGACATTCTAGCCAGTCCATACCTATCATAATGCAATAAGAACCCAAAGGAAGTATATTTTGATTAAGTGAGGTATCCATGTTACCAAGAATTAATCTGCAATTATTAACTATCTCTGCAAACTTCCTTTTCACCCGTGTAGCCAATTGTACCAACCATGCATTTTTTTGTTTTTCTTTAGGAAGTTTACATTTTTCAACTACTTTTGGTGCAATATAACTCAAACTAGATCCCGATTCAATGGGTATAGATAAATAGGTGCTTAAAATTTTATCTCCAACTTCCATCATGGTATATTGATGATCTTCATGTCGATCCTCTAAAGAAGCATTAATTCTTGGTATACTCTTGGCCAAGTCATTAACAGTAGAAGCATCCTGTAGCATACTTATGGGTGCCATATTTCTACTAGGATTATGTGGGAAATTTTGTATACATGTGGTTCATTACATCCACAAAATTTAACATCCTTAGAACTGTTATTCCATCCCCCACTAGAAGTTCCAGTACTCTTTACTCCTTTACTATTGACTATACTTGGCTTGTTGTAGTTCTTTTCAGTATGACTTTTTGCCCCTTTTCTAAAAGGTGAGGGTTTAAATCCTTTCTTACATTTATCCAACTTGTAATTTTTCTTATGTTTCCAATTTTTGCTCAGTTCTGACCGTTGTTTAAACAAGTGGTAACATAGCTTGGCCTTTCTAATTGCTTCATCCATGGTCTTGGGCATGTCAAACTCAATCGTTTCCTTATATGCAGGAGGTAAACAACTGATAAACCTATAAACCTTAGCTTTTTCCTCATTTAAATAAGGTACATGATGTTGTAAATTCACAAATTTTGTTACAAATTCTTCCATAGTTAGCGTAGACAGTCGTAAATCATTGAACTCTTTAGATTTCTCATCATACTATCGTTCTGAAATGTTTTATTTAAACAACTTCTTAAAAAACTTCCATCTTAGCTCTTTACTACATATATAATTCACACTTTTATCCTCCTGCCACCATAGAGAAGCTTTCCCACTTAATTGAAAAATTGATAAACATGCTCTCAAGTTGTCATCATATATTTATACTTGAGATTATTGTTTAATATTTAGTAGCCTTGCTTCAACATCTTCCTCAGACTCTTCGTTAAACATTGGAGGATTTAAATTTTTAAATTGCCCCTACAATTCCACAGGTTGTTCTTTACGCTTATCCAATTATGTATCCTTATTTGTTTTCAGATCTCTTGTGGATAAAAAAATATTATCCGTGGTTTCTTCACTATTTCCACTTCATATTTCTCATTTTCTTTTATTTATTTTCGGTACTACAGAAATTGTGTCCATTGTTCTGTTGTGGGTTTGTCAAATTCCTTAAAATTAATTCATTAATATCCTTTTGATCTTATTTTCCATTCAGTAATTTAATATTATCCTCTTTAAGGATTTTCAAGTATGCTTTCAAACTCCTCATTGTCTCTAACATTTATGACTTCATATCCGCGTTACATTTTTCTTTCGAGTTCTACATAAAGACTCACATCCTCTAACACTCGAACACCTTTAGGCACTAATTATTCCTCGTCAATGTGTCATTCTTCCATCATTAAGTCTTCTTGTATCCATATTTATTCATTGTGATTTATTTCCAGTTTATATTCCCAATACTTAGTTATATAATACTACATGATTCTAAGTGATGCCCATTAGGTCAAAGTGTTTTAACCTCGCTCTGATACCATTTTGTAATGTACCCAAATACTATATAAAAATAAAATAAAATTTATATAGTATTTGGGTACATTACATTGAGTATGAAGCATCTCTTCAATGCTATCTATTTCTATCATTTACTAAAGACCAATTTTATCATAATGTACTTGGTAATAAATATTTTCAAATAATCCCATTCATCATTTGGTAATAAATATTTTAAAATAAGGTTATCTATTACTTGGTATTGAATATTTACAAATAACACCCATCCGAACTAGAAGGTTTCTCAATCATGGATTTTTTACTATAATATCTTTGTCTTATACTTTGTTTTCATGTGGTTCACAGTCTTGGAAGATAGAGGGATCGCTACGTCCACAATAATAATTCTCAGAGCGCCCACCTGAAGGGGCCTCTCCTTGTTGGCTCCAAGTTTGGGAGCCTAAGCCTGAAGGACCTAAAGAATTGAACCTCCAAACTCAACTACTAAGGTCTTGGAATCAAAATCTCCAACCAATTCAGCTACCCCTCGGAGCTATGTTTGGCTTGTACTTGATGATAAAGTTTTACAAATAATGCCACCCATTACTTACACCCATATCAACTACTCGGATGAGTAAATTATATTCTTTTTCTCATAGTCAAAACTCATTATACTGTTTGCAAAACTTTATCATATAATATCCTTTATTAACATTCATTGGAAATCTATTTTCTTTGTATATGATATGATTTTTTTAGATTCTTGCATATGTTTTGCAAGCTCATTATGGCTGCTAATACTAGAGGGATGCGTATCCACCATCATTTATTATTGTTTCAATGGAAACGAATTAATGGATTCCAAGATCAATTGTTGTCAATGAATTAACCCTTGTAGCATTTTATTTTTATTAACAATGTAATCATCATGATAATGATTAATCCTATTACATGCCTATCTCTTCTTCTTGTTATTTTCACCTTTGGAATTGGGATGGATGGGAATTTTAGGACTAAAATATCATTTTCATATAAATCATAAGTACATTGACCTTCCTCATATTTTATTTTCCTACACTTGTCATCGTTCACATTTTTTGGTTGATGCATGCTAGGAGTTGTTTACACCTTCTTCTCCATTTCATATAATGTCTGCTCCTTTTTTGTTATTCTAGTGTGTTATTCAAGTATTATTATTTACAATTCTATAAAACTATATTATTGAGAATATGATGCATTACCATTTTCCTTGTGGATGCTAATAAACCATCTAAATTTTCTCATCGTGCTTAATCTGCCATCATTATTTATTTTAGTGCCTCCCTTCATTTTCCACTAAAACTTGGGAAAAGTATAAACACCTTGGATATGTATATCCCTTCATAGTTTTTTTCTCATATTTTAACTAGGCCCACCTATTCTTTTTTCAATGGATTCTTTTGGATGGAATGAAGCTAGAAAATCCATCTTGATAGCTCATTGAAGTGCACACGATTTATTCAATTTAGAGTCAAGTTGTAGCAATAATATTCCTATGTCGACCTATACTTATTAAAGTCATGAAAAATTTATGAAATTATAATATATTCAATATTTGTAATATCAACTATGTATTGTTGCAAGTGATTTAAATGATTTGATAATACTAGGTGGAAGAAAGTTTATTGTTCAATCAATAGATGTAGTTATTGAAGGTTGCTACGATGTGGTATATCAACACCAAAAGGTGGATTGTCTCCTAAAAAATGGTTTATATTCCTACAATAAACATTAGAATGGTTCCCACTAGAATGCTCATCAATTTAACCAATTTCAAGTGATTGTCAATTTCTTGTATAACCCACAACTCTCTACAGTATATGTGTCTATTTCCCTATGTTCTTTAATACCATTGACTTGTCCTCTAGATTGTCACTTTTAGGTCAAATAACAATCCCTTTTCTATAAAATGTTGTGGACCTCCTTTACAATCCTTTGGGATAATAGTTTTCAATAGTAATGTGATCACTCTCTGTGGTTTCACAACTCTACAATGCATGCTTTTCAACAAACGTCAAAGTATATCTACATTTACATTAAGATCTAAAATAAAATAACATTGTGCTATATATTTTAGAGAGGGAACATATATATGGAGATATCACAACTACACATTTCCCAATTAACAAAGAATCATTGATCCTCTAAGTTCCTTCAAAAAAAATTTTTTGAATCAAACCAAGAAATTGTAATTGAGTTTTCATCATTCTTTAGAACAAACATTAATTAAACCACCCGTAGACCACTCAATGGAAACCACACAGTAAGCTCTCCATCGAATTTGTTCCTAATCTCTTTTTTCACTTCATCACATCTACTTACCTCTTCTTGATTTTCCTTTAAGAATTCCTTCGCACCTCGTGGGGAAATTACTAGTATTGTATTACCTAGTAACATACAACTTTGTCTCATTTTACAACCCATCAATGTTTTTCTGCATTTCATTTCCCCCACTTTGGGGTTATGCTAGTTTTTATTTCATGTCATTGAGTGTGACATAGGAATTGTTCATTATCTCAAAATACACTAAGAAGCATACGATGTTCTCACAAGGGATGAAATAAACTCTATAGTGTTAACCATGTGTCCATAGGTTAGTGAGGAATGGTTTATGTTGTAGAAACAATTCTTATAAGATGCATAAAAATTAGCAAAGTTCATTTCGGATTAATGAAATTGTAAATAACAAATATTAAAATTTTACGATCCAAATTTTTGATATGGTATTATGTAATATTATAATATGTGTTTTGTAATAATATAAAAATTATATATTGTAAATTTTTATATATTATAAGTTTGTAATACATATTTTAATGATTAAACAAAATGGATATGTGGTTATTGGTTGATGTACCATGGTCAAGATTAAGTTCATGTGAATTGAGTCTATAAATTTAAGTACATGTGATGAAAACATTATTACACTTAAAGAAGAGGATTGAGGTCAGTCAACACATCCACCAACCCCTAGAGTTGTAGGGACCTCACTAGATGTCTTGAAATAATAAAATGTTATTGAGTGGCACATGGGGTATCTTATGAATCCATCTACAATGTTACTATTTAATAATTTTTAACACTTCAATTCGATTCAAAGACCCCCTTTATAAGAGGTCCTGAATCATATTCAGTGTTAAAATTTAGTAAATCATAACAATTCATTGTCAAAATTGCAATTTTACATTGTCGATTGAGACAATTAAGATCACTTGGATCTCTAAATTTATCTACAATGTTACAATTAACCAAATTTTAACATCGCGGATTGATTCACACACCCCCTTTAAATCAATACGTAGTGTTACAATTTACCAAATTTTAGCACAACATATGGATTTAGAGACCCCCTCTTTGAATCATACGAGGTTGTGGGTAAATGTGGATGTAATTGTTTGTTAATACATTTTTTTTTAGGCTCGTAAGTGGAGGGTAAGGTTATTTTGATTGATAGTTTGAACGTGGATGTAATGTCATTAAGGAATGAAATCTGATTCTTTCTCATTTTTGTTTGGTTGAGTTAAAAGATACAAAGCATTTTTCATTGAGAACATAGTGCATGCATTTCCTCATAGCATACATCTTTTGATTTGGAATGTAAAATATTATGTGTATCCTACCTTCTAGTTGAATTGCTATGTTGTTTTATATTCATATAGAAGAGTATCAAGTACTTCCCATGGTAAATTGTTACTTGCATAGGGTTATTATCAAGTTGTTTGGATTCATGGAGTGGAGTCACAGATCTCATAAACAAGCTATCATTGCATAATGTTAATTCTTTGTATTACAGACATGTGAAGAATTGTGGATAGAGGAAAGGTATAGTGATTGGGAAGACAACATCAAATGGTATAAAAAAACAAGTGATGCACATAATAACACTAACAAGCTAACTTATTAAAAAAATGATGACCATAACCACTATGACCCTAGCCATATAATCATAGCAACTTAATAGATGTGGTATAAAAGAATCGCCTTTTATCAAAAACTATAGTGACGACCACATGATAGTACACTTACCTATGGTAACATACCTTTTTCTACCATCATAAAAAACATCACAAAAAAGTATAGGTGAGGTTCCATTAAGGATCATCACCAAAAGTGTCACCAAATATAGCATTGGAAACAAGATTTAAACGACCCTCATTATAAGCGTAATTTAAAATGGATTTGGTGACAAGATTTAAATAATTGTCACCAAAATTACTCACAACAATAATTTGTCATATCCCATCACCATAAGTGAATTTGGTGATGACTGTTAAAGGTCCCTCACATAGTGTGTTATTGTGTATCTAATTTCTAGGACAAAAATTCCCCATGGAAGGCCAATATGGTGGGTTGGGACCACACACATGGACCATGATCTCCATACTAAAATTCTACAATGTAAAATCCTAACATTTTCATTATACCATGGAATGGTTCTCAACATCCATACCTAGTTTTCCCTCCTCAATCTGTTATCCATATCTCACATGTAGGATAACCATTCCCTACAAGGGCCCCATGCCATGATGTGGGTTACTATGCAAAGAACATGAAAGCCATAGAAAAGTGCTAAATCCAACAACATGGGTTTTGAAACCATGGATTAGTGACCAATAAGCATCCATGATGTGACAAACCTCAAAATGTCCACCATATCCTAGTCACTGGGAAAGGATGGGATAATGCCTCATGGATGCCCTATGTAGAACCCAAAAGCCTCATGTTATGGAATAAAAATTTAGATATTCACCCTAGAACATGACTTCGATCATGAGAACCATCCTTGGTGTACTAAACCTTTAAATGTGACACCACATCTTACTCGCATGCAAAGGTTTCCTATGCATGGCCTATGTTGTGGCTTAAGGCCCCACACATGGCATGTAAGGATTAGAGATATATTACATCGATTTAGAACCTAGGTTTTTGCACAAAACTATGACCTTATCCCCAAGAAATATGTCATTCCTTTCAAACCCTGAAATCATCATCATATCAAACTTGGAGGAAACATATTATGCATTAGGGGGATGTGTGATTCCTTGATCGACAAAACATGAAATGTGAGCCCCATAGAAATATAAGTTATGGTATAGTTCCTTGCCTTTTATCACTATACCATGGAATGGGAATCAAGAACCATCCTTGGTATGTTAATTTTCAAAATGATCACAACAGGATTTGAACCCGAAATCCGACGACAGAATCAGATGCCGTCTGACATTTCACACGGATGTGTCGGACAACAATCAATCATCAAAATGCTGATAACAGAATATTTATAGAGTCATTGAATATCTGACACAAGTGAGTCAAATTTTCAACCCTAGTAGTGTCGGGGAACCGGCACTACCAGGTTCGGATCTTCGACGTCTGCGAAAACAACATTGGCGGTTATCTGACACTGACGTGTCAGATATCTGATGGGGAAGCGACACTACCAAGGCAGTCTGTCGATGTCTGTGAAAGCAAAACTGGCAGATATCCGACACTAATGCGTTGGATATCCGACGGGGGGTTTATAAAAAAAATATAATAGATAATACTCTATAATAATAAATGACTCATTTTCGTTTTGGACAGTCTGTTCATTTTGGAGGTTTTTGTGAATTGGGAGTAGGTGCGGTAGACATGGCAGACAAATCTATTGACCCGTGGAAGCAAGATCTCAACATCTTCTCCTCACCAAAAATTACCGGTATACCATCCCCAGACATAGTGCAGAACACGTTGGAAAATTTGACCGCTGGAAGCGAGAGCAGGGTTTCGGTTTCTCCGCCAGATGAAGCGAGCAGGGTTCTGGTTTCTCCGCTAGATGAAGAGCTGGTAGGTGTGTTCATAGCATGACCATTGAACCCGGCCTTAGGAGGAGGCCCGTACTCATTATTCCAACCTCAGAGCACAGCTGCAGCAACCGTTTTCATCAAAATTCCCAAGGTAGAACCACAAGGAACCCCAAACAGGGAAATTGATCCTTCAGTGTCACAGGGAGCACGCATAGGAGAAGCCACCGAACAATTGAACTCCATGAAATGAAATAATCAGTGTTTAAATCCCTCTAGAAGAGATTTTAATGTAAATTGTGTAGTCTGGTCAATTATGGAAGAAGCAATGGAGATGGACGGATTAACCCTACTCGAGAATATTCGAGGAAGAAACCCCACCCTAGGGAAAATGAAGGAATGGGCCAGGAAAAATTGGACAGGGATTCAAGGTGAAGACCCGGTTATTAATTTGCTTGCAAAGGGATGGTTCAGCTTCCAGTTCAGATGCAGAGAGGATGCAAACCTCAGACGCAGCAGAGTTTGGACATATGGGAAAACCCCGTTTCAGCTAAAGCAGTGGACCTCCTTGTTCGATGCAAAAATAGAGCAACTCGATACAATACCAGTCTGGGTTCGCCTGCTAGGACTACTATTGGAATTATGGAACCTGGCCTGGCTTAGTGAAATCGGGGATGAGTTGGGTACTTTCATTGAAGCAGACCTCTCATTTCAGCAAACGAAAATAAAAAAGGTACCCAGGATCCTAGTCTCTTTGAACATCAGACTCAATCTTCGTGAAGCCTTTAATTTTGTATGGTAAAAAAAGAAAAAAAGACAGTTGTTGGACTATGAAGGGCTCCCATTTCGATGCCACAAATGTCATGAAGCAATACATTTGGCAAGAAACTTCCCAAACTTTGTTCCCTCAATAATTGGAAGAAGGAAGTGGGTTAGGTGAACAGAGGCCCCGAGATCCAAAGAAACTGATCTGAACACAGCTTCAGACGAAAATCCTCTCAGGTCGGAGGGCACAGAACAACCATTGGATCAACCAGAAAGAGTGGGAGCAGTAGTAGCAGAAGGGCCTCCTCAATAGACGGAACAACATCCGATCGTGTCTCCCCCACTGTGTATGAACACTTCTTCCCTTAGCAATCAATAGAATGATTTATCTTTGAATGACTTTCCCACCCCTTCCACCATAACAAATGACTCACCCACCAACTCATCCTCTATCTATTTCCACCTTTGCTTAAGGGACATTCCAATCCCTCAAAAACCAAAAATCCTACAAAAAGACTAGGGGTAAATGCCAGGATCACATCCAAATGGAAAGGGAGAAGAATACCATCTCACCTCTCTACGGCCCAGAGCATGGTGCTCAGGGATCAGGTAAGTGGCAGACAAACAACCATTTTTGGGGTGCTTAGAGCAGTGAAAACCCCAGATGGGGTGCCCAAATGAAATTTATCTCCCTAAACTACAGGGGTCTAGCAAGCACCCAAAAAAATCTTTCCCTAAAAAGGATGATGGAGGTTCTATCACCAAAAGTCATCCTTCCACAAGAAACAATGGGTCTAGAGCTGGAAGTTGAAACTAGCTTAACGTCACTTCTTCCGCAATACTCTTTCACAATGCAAAGTGCCATAAGAGTTTTGATTAGATAGCGTTGAGAAACATTTCCATAGTTAAGAGGAAAAAATGGATTTTTGATTAGATCGATGGCCTTATATACATAGTATTTTTGGTTAGCCATGTTTTATCAGGTGATATATTCTTAACAATTAATTTACTTGAATAGTTGAATAGTATTGTAATTTACATTGCAATAGAATTGTATTTATTTAGATTGTTTTTGTTATTTTCATAAACAAACATAAATATATTTGATGGGTTCTAACATGAAACTATTGCAATAGGACAAAAAATGCAGTATGTTGAATGATGTTTTGAAAGGTAAAGCATAAGAAGATAGTGTGAAGATCCAGAAATCAAGGTATAAATATTTTTCTTTTGTTTGATTGAGCTGTGTATTGGGTATTTATGCATGTGCACACACATACATTTAGTTGATGATGATGATTACCATACATAGAGGCGAAAAACAATCACTGGAGGCAAGAATATAGACTATGTAAACGTTCTACAAGTTAGGCAGGGGTCTTTTGACATCCTTGACATTTCTACATTGTTAGCTTCATCATTAAACCAAAAATTTTGGAGTTGTTCCAAAACAAGAAAATTCTGCTTTGAAAAATCTATCTGTTGAAACAACCTAACAAGTTTTTATGAAGTGCACAAAGGCACTCGAAACACATTCCTAGTGAGAAAGAAGGTCATAGGGCTTTAGTATTTCACATTGTGCACCTCTCCACATATTTGGATTTTTTTCTCTAGTTTCTCTTGAAAGATAAATGCTTTCCAAAATGGCTTCAAACCCATTTTTCAATTTTCAACCACCCTTACTAGATTGCATCCCTAGCTACAAATATTTTTCCAGATCAATGTTGCAATTTTCATCTTGGGATATATCACTGACGACCCAAATATACACATATTGGAAATATTAGGGAAAATGTCGGGAAAAATATTAGTAGGCATAAACTTGGACCTAAAAAACTCAGAAAATATCAGCAACCGTAATTTTGGAACTGAAAAACACACACTATACCAAAAACATCACGAACAATAGAAAACTTTAAAGCTCAATAAAGTTTTGGAAATATTGGGAGAAATTGGAGATATTTGCAACATTATTCTAGATATTGATCTGATGCATCAGCGTGAAATATTTTTCATTGTAGACTTGTGTACATTCTTGGGTGTTAGGTTCAATCCCAATAACATCCACTCTCACAAACTAACAAAAAATTTCATTTAAACTCTACTTCTTGAACCAACTTAACTTAGAAACTACACTCCATGATTTCTTTGCTCCTATGTTCTGAGGTGTAATGTTGGATTCCCCAAAAATTTACTGTGAATAACCTTAAAAAAAATTCCATTACATTTTAGGTTATGGGATAACGGTGGTATCGCATTGGGATAACACCTCTTGTGGGATGCATGAGAACCTCAAAATCCTCCAACAAATCCGTGCAACTGAAAATTGTACAATTTTTCTTCCTCAATATCTTTTCTACCAAGTGACTTGTCTTCGTTTTTCTATATTTTCATATGATACATACCGATGGATCTCAAGTGAGTTGACCCCTAAAATTTGAACGTGGGAACCTAAATTCATTCATACTATTTTTTTGTCATTACAAATTGACATTGAGAACTAGACATGACTTAGAGAAATGATGGACTAAATACTGGCCTTGGGATGGAAAACTTGAACTCTAGGATTAAGACTCGGAAAATCAAAACAATAAACAATTCTTGTCACAAGAATTTAGTTGCATATGCATCCATTTATTTAAATATGAGCTCAAAAATTAAAAATATTGGCATGAGTAAAAAATGTTAACGGAATCTCTTTTTGTAAGCTCAATACTAAGAACGTTGCTAGATTTAGGTGTTTTCGGATTCTACACAAAAGAACTTTAGGTATATGAGAAAAACCTTATATTTAGTATTCATAATATTCTACATGACAGTCACAGATCTAAAATATTTTCATAAATCCTGAGGATTAGATTCCTCTTCAGGAACCTAACCATGCATTCATCAAATGCTTATTGATTTTGCGTTGTTAAATTGCCATGGTTTGTTGGATTATGGACTCTAATATAATCCACGGAGTCCTACATGTCCTTATTTTCCTATGTTGAATTTGTTCATGTTTGATCCATTTTGATAAGCAAAGTCCAAACATTTTTTCCATGAGTCACTTCATGTACAGGTGAGATCCACTCATTAACTTTTAAATCAATCTTTTCCAACAAGACCATACCCATCATCTATTGTTCCCCTAGATCCTTCACACATTTATGAAGAATGGGAAGCTCATGATCAAACTGGAACTTGTAGAAATATTATTTCAACAGTCTCTATTCCACCATCCTTGTAATGAATATGATTCAATAGCATATTGTAGCTAAGATGGAAGGAACTATTCAAAGGATCAACATTTCCTTTAACCACTAGTTTTGTAATGGATGTCTCCATTTATTTTATTGGTGAGGTATTCTTCATAGGACAAACTTCATTACTTTCAGCAGGTGATGATAGCATGGTCAAGTGGTAGGATGCCATAATCCAGGTATTGGAGTAATTATGTTTTGTTGATTTTCTTTTGAAATAATTTCTAAATTTTCAACACTGTAGAGAATATTTCCCACTAGTATTCACAGGTCAGTTGATTCCTTTTTTGTGTTGATACATGAAGAGTTACTAAATATAGAAGGGAATAAAGACTATGTTCGTTCTGGTGCAGCAAGTCTATAGAGTGTTGATTTATGGTGTGATTGGGATTTATGGTCATATGCATCTAGCTGGAGTCATTATTTGATTTAGTTTACTTTCTTTACAAATTTTCAAATGGATAGGCATACATGTTCATATGACCAAACAATACAACTATGCGACATGTGCAACTCAAAGACTGCCTTGTAATTAAAGGTTTTTTTGCCACATAAATGTTTCTTTTTAATACAAATGATGATTTTTCATTAGCATAAAAAGAAACCATTATATAATATTTGTTTGGTATATACCTCGCTAGTTTATTTTGGTCTTTTTTTTTCAAAAAATTGAGAAAATTGAGCCTTAAATATTTTGATACATACACTTTATATGAATTGTATGCAATGTAGTCATGGAATGCTCTTGGACTATTAGCTTGGAATTCATCCCTTTGAGGCTGCTAAACCTTAGTTGTGACTGTGTAAGAACTATCCTAGTGGGTTGTGACTGTGTATCCTTGTGGGTTGTGACTATGTAAGACCTATCCTAATGGCTTCTGACTGTGTAAGAACTATCCTAGTGGGATGTGAATGTGTGTCCTAGTGGTATGTGATTGTGTAAGACCTATCCTAGTGATATGTGACCGGGTAAGAACTATCCTAGTGGCTTGTAACTGTGTATCCTACCGGGCTATGATATCCTAGTGGGTTGTGACTGTCTTGATCTCTCCTAGCTGGGATATGGACTATGATGTTCTCCCTCAACCTTAATATGAATTGTGGTAACCTCTTATAAGTAGGCCAGGGATGATTTGACCTTACCTCTCTAGAAGTGACTTGTTTGCATCCCATCTTAAGCTGAGTTGTGGTTGTGTTAAGCCCTAAATGAAAAGGTTCTTCACACTTGGTGACTAAGAGATATTAAATGCATCTAAAATAATTGAACTAAGTACATTTAGTGTGTCCCTCGATAGTGTCATTTTAGCTATCAAATTCCACATATCCTAACTGGATGTGTCTTTGACTACAACAAATATCACTTGTTGAAAACAAGATAGAATAGGAATTGAACACACCAGCTACCTTTGGCCAATGGGTTTTTGTACCATTAAGCTTCACCCCTTTAAATACTAGGAATCCATAATGGTTTGTTTACAAGGTGTGGATTTGTATCTTAACAATTCACCTTCAAATAACACCCTAGATCAGGTCTCCTTTCCATCACCAACCACTTGCCTGTGTTACCTTGTTGAAAATTGGACATGCTAGGAATCAAAGCTATGATCCACCATCGGTTGATAAACTGCTTTAGCACTAAGGTTATTTCTCTTTTTGTGATGGGAATCCATGTTGGTTGCATATAAAGCTATGGATTGTTATCTCCAACACTATTGTCCTAAAGAATGTCTTAGAGTGAGTTATCATGGTAGTAATGTTTGGGAGAAATGGGGAAATGCAGAATCTGAAATAGGGTTAAATGTGAATCATATAAAGAATAAAAAGAGAAAAAAGGGGGATAAGCCCATCACAGACCTAGGCACTAAACACCTATCCTACACCCCGCCAACTTCAAATGTGAGATCAGATTACACGAGGGATATGGGGACAGAAATGACCCCTATTGCAAGCCAAGAGCCTTCAAGAACAGGAACCCCTCTTAGAGCTACAACACCTTCAACTAGGATCCATGTTAATTCGCGACCATATACTCTAGGAAGATGTGTAGCACCGGTGGAGGTAGTAAAATATTCTCAACGGGGCCTAAAAAACCATCACGAATTATCAGAGAAGCAAGTGCATGAGAGCACTAGAAGGGAAATTATGGCTCTAGTTGCACAATTTGGGAAAGTCAAATATCATGGGATGGGATAGTAAATAATTTTAAGAGAAAGATGCTTCTAAATCACTCAAGACTAATGATATGGAACATGCTAAATTGAATGTCCTAAAGGTTCGGGTTGTATCTTGGGAGGAGGTAGAGTAGCTAAATACATGGCCATGTGATTCTCTTGTAAGCCTGAGAAAGTAATAAAAAAATGAAAGAAAAAGCTGAAATGAAGAGAATAGAGGTATACTCTCCCTACCTCCTAACTTTCATGTATCAGCTTATGAAAACCTTAGTTCTTTCGCAGTTATAATCGAACATTGTGAATGGTGGAAGATTTCATCCAATATGTAAGAATGGTCTTAGTACTAAATCTAGACAGGATCAATCGATGTCTTCCTTTGCAACATGATAGTAGGGTAAGAGAATAGTACCAATAAATGACCATAATCTAAAAAATATCAATAACCTGAATAGCTTATTTTCCTTACTTATAGTCTCGTCGCTTGTGTACATACCTGGACTTGAGCACAATTTCATCCAATAATAATGTTATATAGGGTGCATTGCCTACTTTATCCCACTAAATGATACATATGCTTCAGAGTAAATTCATAGATGGATTATTTTGTAGTGTAATGGTAGGGTAAGAGAATACTATCAACAAATAACCATGATCCCAAAAGTTATCAATAACTTGAGTTGTTTATTTTTCTCACTTCTAATCCATATTTTGAAGCTCTGCATATTGAATCCTGTGTCACAATAAATGGAGGCAGTGGTAGGTCTACTAGACGCACCTAAACTTATGCACTTTTTTATCCAATGGTGTTACCATATATACATACAACATAAGACAAAAAAAGGACAAGTCTACTTATTTCCCTTTGGGTGCATGATGCAAATCTTGACCTAGCCACTTGGAGATCTATTCTCATAGTCGTGTTGGCCCGATTTTCTGACCTAGGCCAACAAGGAAGTTTTTCCCACACAATCAGCTTAAAGTAGCATCCGGTGTGTTTGGATTAGCAAAACTTCACAGGTTATGGTCCTGCTACCAGCTGATTTTTCTCTTAAGGAGAAATTTAAAATCAGCAAAATCTAACCTATCCTAATGTTATTTCTATTCAATCAAATCCTAAAACTATTTAAGTTGCCTAAATGAATCCTCTATTTAGTTTCAACTATCTAAACTATTTGATCGTTGCTTTCTTAAGGAAAGACTCCAAGTTTTGAAGAGTTTTTCTGAATATAAAGACTTGTCAAAAGTATGCTAAAATTATACTAATTGATTTAACAGCTGTTAACTAAAATATATTAAAATAAAACTTAATCTGAATTATTCTATCTATCCTATCTATCCTATCTAAGCTGAGAGCATTTCTAAATACTAGATTAATTATTAATTAATAATAGATAAATAGAAAGACAAAGTGCACAATTTAAATAGAAACATTTAAACTATACATAATAAGTCACTCTATTATATAATAACTGAACAGAAAAACTAAAAACAAACAATTATTTTAGTTCTCTGAAATTAATTAATAATTAATGATCAATATAGCTATTTGAATCCATAGATAATGTTTAATATAAACTCACTTTAAAAATACAAATGATATTTTTAGCAGACAGAAATGTATATCATTATAGCTTAAGTTTATAGTAAAAATACTAATAAACACAATCATAACGATATATTTGTTCAAAATGCTATATTGAATTGACAAAGTGAAAATTGTAATTAAACACAAATATAACAAAGCATACTGTGTTAATATCAAGATAGAAGATAATATGCTGAAATATATAATATATCCAAAACAATAATACCAGTAATGATATCAGTCTGTAGATGTCCAGTTGTATCTCAGATCTAAAGATTCAACTTTAGGAATGAAACAACACCAACAACAAAATATATTTCAAGTATGTTTTCTTCAAACACTCCATCCTCCAGTTCATCAAAATTCCTACCTTATATAATACTATGATTCAATTTTCCCCATTAATGTTACATGCAACATTATAGGGTTCCTATAACTATAAAGAGAATCAAATATCTTTTAACAAACACCTATCACTATAAACAGAAAATGACTAGCCTGAATGTTTGATGATTTGAAGGTACTTGGTAAATTCGTGGCCATTGTTGAAACTCCAGCCTTCAACAAATAGCCACATCTCCTAGCCAACACATTAACAACGTCCTGAAAGTTTGGCGAAGAGTAATGGCATATCCACCTATATTCAACTAAACGAAGCATCTCATTAAAACCAATAAAAACAGATGTAACAAACTAAACCAAAATTTAAATGCATGCCTGTAAAATCTGCGATTTTACAGGCATGTATAACAAAATATTTTATACCTGTTTGACAGCGACACCAGAAATGAACATAACCATCAAGTTCTACTTTGAATATCAACTACTCTTCAGGATTTAGTTAATTTTGCTTTCAACTTGATAATCTTTAACTTTTGTTTTTCTATTTTCTCAATAAGGTGCTGATTCGTATCTATTATTGACCTCTTTGCTCTTTTATATTGATTATTTTTAGTATTTACTTCTTTCCACTTGCTAATCCAACTCAGCAACTCCTCTCTAAATGTTTTATTTTCTTCTTCTACCAAAGCTGCATTGGATTGACAATGCTTAAGTTCATCCTTCAACTCTGCAATCTTGTTCTGGTATGTCATGTCTAGAACTTGCTGTAAGCTTTCTTCATTATTGGATACCTGAGGATAATTAGAGTCATCAATGTTTTGACCAGATGACTGGGGACTGATAAAAGATGGTTCAGGGTCTGCAATGCAAGTATTCATACATGATTGAGCGACCTTGAACTTACCCAATTCTGTCACGTTTTCAAGTAATCTTATATTATTATCTTTTATCATACTGGATTTATTTAGATGAGTAGTGACATGTACCGGCGATGGGTTATCGTCTTCAATATGGACGACTGCAGGTTGAGTGTCCTATCGATTAACCATAGGAGTCTAAATTGAAGGTTTCATACTCCTAGTAATCCTCCTTGCAAATACAAGATTATCTGACTCAAACCCTCCTTTATCGAAGCATACTTGAGCTAGATGATCTAGCTTATACATAGACTCTCTGTCATGTTTACGTGGACTAGCTGGTTCGGTGAGATTTTTACAATCCACAAGGTTAACAGTTTTGCTTTCAGCTAACCTTTCCTCTATTTTTGCAGGAGTACAAGGACATCTGTCAGATGGGGGATGGTTTGAGACTGTTTCAAAGCGACAGGGAATGGAATTATCGATATTGTCATTACTAACCCCAGCATTGGCTTCACTGAGCCCTTTCCTCTATGATTTAGTTTCAGGAGCGTTATTAACCTGAGGCTTAGAAACCTTTCTTTTTCTGTGAGTTTTTGGAGAGGGGTTCGGCCAATATTGGGTCGGCCCCAAATCACACTCAGTTAAGAAAGCATCCCACGTCTTGTCAGTTAAAGACAATTGATGTTGCACTATAATCTTGACTAATTTGTGGTGGAAAATACTTATATCAGGGTTATTAAAACTTCTAACCGCCTGTGACATCTTCTTCAAACTTTACCATAGGTAAAAGGGTAAATTAAGCCTATAGCCCTGCAATGCTAAAAGAAGTCTTAAATGGTAATAGTGTAAATGGGAGAAACACCCATCGTAGGACACATACCTGACCAGAATTTCGTAATAAGCTCTCCACTCGGGCTTCAAGAATTTGACAGGGACACCTATTTTCAATTTAGTATTATCTGGCAATGGTAGCAACAGAGATAAACACTTTTTCTTATTAACCTTGCTACCTTTGATACAACGTTCTCTAACCTGTGGGAGTTTGGTTGCCTCTGCGATCTTGTCCTCATTGATAACGAACGTAAAATTCCCTATCTGCACAACGTCGTCATTTAAATTCATGGCAAACATTTTGGTTACTTCTACATGATGGCCATTAAAACACCTAAAGAATGTCCCCCACCCAACTTTCTCGAATCGCAAAGCTACCTTCTTGTCTGCTTCTATGAGCTCTGAACCATAGATTTCGAAACGGTTCAATGGAGCCATAATTTCCTCCACGCTCTCCTGGTTTCGGACTAGAATGAACGGAAAGGTGAAGGGGGAGGGAATAGGTATCAAACGCATGACATGATGTGCAAACTTCACATGCTTTGGATCTGACAGACATAAGATCTCTGGACTTGGTCATTTTAGCCGAACCTCAGCAATAATGAGTGCTATAACCAACGTTATAATATGATACATGCATAATCCATGATTTGGCCATGAATATCAGTGAAATAGAACCAAATTGAGATAGCAAATATCTTGTGATTGATAGACCGTAAACCAAACTACTGATTACTTACAGTAATCATAATGAGCACGTACATTGTTAGGAAATGGAATGACAATCAACATTAACTCTTGTTAATACGATCCATCGATATAGTCACAGCTGTAAGTTTATCATGAAGCTCAAGCCACATCTCTATGCCAACTCAGTGATTCGAGTGACAAGCGTTACCAATTCGACACATGGCTCTCGTAAACTCTGTCAATTTAACGGTCTCCTCTAGCTTTAGCGTGAAAGGTGGTAGCGTGAAAGGTGGTAGCATTCAAGGTGATATAATAAAGAAATCATATACCCTAATATTTCGTATGTCAACTAGCTAATAACTTGTTTTAACATGACTATCATGTATATACATTAAATTTCATAGATTATAGTTTTGAATTTTCAAAAATCCCATCGATTAATATTTGAAATCAATTTTGATAGGAAACTAAGTGGTAAAACTATAGTATATGAAAATTCCTATATGATAGTCATTTTATTTAGTAACTACATATATATAATTTCTCACAAAGTAATGGTTAGGAATGATGTATTTAATATGAACCTTAGGTTTTAATAACAGGTTTAATTGAATGAGTTACCTTTAGTTCTAAGAGTTTAGAATTCATAATACTTTACCCATATCCAGCTCAGACTGTATTTCATTGATTTCCCTTTGGCATATTATCATATATAATCGTATACATTTATCTTAATGATTGAATTGATTATATAGGATCTAATGGAACTGACTTATCAAACTGACAGCTGCTAACTGCCAAATTTACGAACATGTTTTCACCAACTTCTAACATATCATTTTACTTTTCTCGAATTGAGAGTACCTTCAGAATCAAAGATTCTGAAGGCACTCTATTATAATTTTTGAGTAAAATATAAAATAGAGCTGATCTCCCTTCATCTTAATGGAATATGAAGGGGTTGTTGTTGACTACCAACAAATGGCGACAACCTGGGTGAACCAGTTATCTCTGCTTGTACAAAATGATAAAAACGAAATCTTAAAACCTGTTAAAAACAATCAAAAATTCTTTATCTGCATAAACCATTATTTATTCATACTCATAAGTATAACTCAGAAATATTCCATCTTTTGAAAAAGAAATTTAATTAGGGAGAAACTTACAATATCTTGGTCGAAACAAAGTACTTCATAGTAAGGATAACCTAAACCATCAGCATATAGTATAGAAATCTACTTCTCTAAAAACTTTCCAGAATTTGTTCTGTAACATAATAATGTTCTTTTTGTTTGCTTTTCTTTTCTTTTAAAACAATAATTCTGCCTGAAGACTACTATCTAGGTATGGTATCCTAATGTGATAGTATCATTCACGAGAGTTGTCTGAAATAAGCAAGCCAACTCGTGATGAGTCCTCTTGTCTTTTGATTTTTTAAATCAAAATCCATCACCTTGGTGATCAGAAATGAAGTTATTCGAGACAGCATTGATGATCATGATTAGGCCGGCTCGTGATGAGACCTCTTGTCTTTTGATTTTTTAAATCAAAAGCCATCACCCTGGTGATCAGAAATGAAGTTATTCTAGATAGCACTGATGATCATGATTAGGCCGGCTCGTGATGAGACCTCCTATTCTTCAGTCAAAAGGTATGTTTTATTCTCAATTTCATCTTTTAATTTTCATAAAATGAGAGATCATTACCCAACATGGTGACCAAACGGTAATGTCAGTCATTAATATCACTAGAAAACGAATTAGATGGATCATGATGAGACCCCTTATCTTTTAGTTTTTAAACCAAAAGCCATTATTAGTTTCCTAATAATGTCATACTAGTGATATTTGTGATTCTGATCGGACTGGCTTATTACTAAGACCTTCCATCTCTCATTTTAGCATTTCATTGATTGGAACAAATCCTAAATAGTTTTCAGATGGTAAATACTTTTCTAACACTGATGGCAGAGGTTTGCAAGGGTTTTTCAAAAGTACAAGCTTCGAAGAATATATTAAATAACCTTATCCCTACTTCTATAAGGAAAATAACAAGATGATGAATAATTTGTGAAACACTTACAAATAAAAACACTGAAGTTCTTTTGCAGTTTTTAAGAAAATTTGATCATCCTGAACAAATTTTAAAAGATCTCAGTCTGGTATCATAATGTTTCAGGCTTATGAGAAAACTGATTTTATTTATATACATTTATTTTTACAGCTGTTAACTAAAATTACTGACTGATTATATATACAAAATTTGACAGTCTGAAATTTTTACTTAACAGAGATAATAGAATGATGTTGAAAAGTTATAAAAGTTTTATGAATTACTCATCATCCTTAATTCCATGGACTATAATTCAGTTCATATACAAAAACATAGACATCAATCATAGTTTATGTACATACAAATATAAATTTATTTACAAACAACAAACAAATTATATACATTTTAAGTCAGAAAAATATTAACAGAAATATTTTTCAGGATCAGCCCATTCACTGGGAATGTTTCAGACTGTCCTTCAAGTGTTTGCAACCGAAAGGTACTTGGACCTAATTTCTCAGAAATAACAAAGGGACCTAACCACAGTTTCTGAAACTTAGTATGATCTCCCTTTTCTTCGTGAACTTTATCCCATTTTAAAACTAAGTCTCCCACCTGAAATTCTCGATTAGAACTGAAGGATTGGTCAAACCATGATTTCACGATCTGTTGATGTTTTGTAAAGTGTTGTTTTGAATTTTCTCTTTCTTCCTCCAATTTTAACAATGTATTAATTCTCTTTTCCATTGCTGGGCACTCTTCATCTTGGACAGACTAAGCTAACTGCAATGAAGGTAAGAACATATTTGGTGGTAAAATAGCTTGAGTTCCATATACTAAGAAAAATGGTGAGTTACCTATTGCAGCCTTAGGAGTTACTCTATCTGCCCAAATGGCATTGACCAATTCTGTATGCCAATTATGGTGGTGAACTGAAATAGTTCTTTTGAGAATTTTCAATAAATTTTTGTTTGTTGATTCAGCTAGACCATTCCCATGAGGATGATAGTTAGCTGAATACCTTATTCTTATTCCCTTCTCTAAAGAAAACTGAGTTAACTCGATTGATGAAAAATATGAATCATTATCAAAGACGAGGGAATCAGGAATACCAAATCTTGTTATGATAAAGAATTCCAAAAATAATATAACCTGATTGGTATTTACAACTTTTAATGGTGCATCTTCTGCCCAACGAGTAAAATAATCAGTTGCAGTTATTATACATTTGGGTTGCATGGATGAGGGAGGATTTATTGGACCTACTATATCAATACCCCATTGCTGAAAGGGTCTTTCAGCTGAAACAGGTTGTAAAGGAAAAACAGGTTTTTTAACCCTTCCTGCAGCAAGTTGACATTCTTGGCATTTTTTGACAAAGGTATAAGCATCTCGGAACAAGGTGGGCCAATAATAACCAGCCCTAAGAATTTTGTGTGCAGTAGTCTCTCCACCAAAATGAACTCCTGCTGGTCCAGAATGTAATTCTTTCAGAATTACTTCTGTTTCGTCTTTATCTAGACATCGAAGGTATACTCCATCTGAATTTCTCCGAAAGAGAATATTATCAATTAATAGATAAGGAGCATCCTTCAATCTAAGTGCTCTTTTATTCTTTGGTTCTAAGTAATCAGGGGAAGCCCCTGTTTCCAAAAGTATCCGTAAGTCTGTGTACCAAGAATCTTGAGGTGGTGGATAAAAATAAATTTCCCTGGTAAGTAAAGCCTCATCAATAACAGTTTCAGCTTTATCATTAGGTAAATGAGCAGCTAATTTACATAGTCCTTGACCTTTGACTATCATTGAGGGTTTAATCTCTAAGTCATATTCTTGAAGAGCTCTCATCCAAGGTGCCCTCTTTTCACCTAAGTCTTTCTGTACTAGCAAGTTTCTGACTGAGGAATAAGGGACGATTATTTTTGTTTTAGATTTCAGCAAGTATGTATGCAAATGTTTGATAGCTTTAAAAATGGCAAAGGCTTGTTTATCAACTTCATGGTAGTTAAGTTCAGCACCTTTGAAATTTGAACTCATGAAGGAGATTGGGACTTCATTATTCTGCTGATTTAATTGAGTTAAAACTGCTGCATATGAAATATCAGAAGAAAAAGTATACAATATGAAATCCTTATTAAAGTCTGGGCTTAGGAGGCTAGGAGCTTCTGAAATGGCTTCTAAAATTTTCTGAAACGATTCTTTTTCAATTTGTCCCCAATTAAAAACAACATCTTTCTTAATCATTTTCTACAAAGGACGTATGATCTCAGAAAAACTAGGAATGCATCTCCTAACAAAATTTATTTTACCCAGAAATGACTGCATTGCTTTCTTGCTAGAAGGATAAGTTATCTTTGAAATGGCTTGGGTCCTTTCAGGATCAATCATGATCCTGTGCTTTGAAACTATGCAACCTAATAAGATACCTTCCGAAACAACAAATATTGTCTTTTTAGGATTTAAGGATATTCCAAATTTTCTGCATCGTTCAAACACTTTTCTAAGATGATTAAGATGATCAGGTCGATGTTTAGAATATACAGTAATGTCATCCAAGTAGACAACAACTGAATGGTTGATTAGGCCTCTAAAAGCAATATCCATTGCCCTTTGAAAGGTTTCTCCTGCATTGATTAACCCAAAGGGAATCTTGCAGTAGGCATATGTTCCCCATGGAGTTCTAAAAGCAGTTTTCAATTGATCATCTGGGGAAACCAATATTTGGTTGTACCTTGAGAAACCATCAAGAAGTGATAGTATATCTGCCCGAGACACCTTTTGAACAATTTGTTCCATGGGAGGAACTGGATAATTATCCTTTTCGGAATCCTTATTTAGATTTCTAAAATATACACATAATCTAATATCCTCGTTTTTCTTCCTAACTAGGACTATGTTTGCTACCCATTGAGTATGCCTGATAGGGAAAATGATCTTGGCAACTAAAAATTTATTTAATTCCTTTTTTATTGTTGGTTCTAATGACGGGTGATATTTCCTTAACTTCTGTTGAAAAGGTTTTGACTCTTATTTAATTGGAATTATATGTTGCATGACTTGTGTGTTGAAGGTTTTCAGGTCATCATATGTCCAAGCAAAGACATCTTTAAATTCTTTAAACAATTTCATGAAAGCTGTTTTTTCTACAGGGTTGCAGTCTATTCTAAGATTTATACTTTGGGGATTTAGTTCTGTTCCTAAATTGATGGTTTCATACCTCATTCAAGAGCTGTTAGTTTTACAATTAGGAACATACCTAAACTTATCCTATAGATCAAAGAACTTTTCTAATATTAGTACTGAATTAGGGACTGGTTTTACGTATTCAAAAGCTTTTTCGACTGAACAAAAATCATTTATTACCGAAAAATCCCACAGATTTTCGTCATGAGTGACTTCATCTATCGCTGAATCTTTAAAGGTATCCTCGTTCATCAAAAAATTCAGTACCTACACATCATTGTCAAATACATGCCACTTAAAAATATTATCAGGTATGGAAGGCCTAAAAATCAATTCAAAAGAAAAGAAATCTGGTGTAAGATTTTCTGAAGGAATTAACTTTGATGCTACGTTTGCCAACAAATCTGCTTCTTGATTTTGACTTCTAGGAACAGAATTAATGTTAAATGCATCAAAATATGAGATAAGGTTCCATACTTCTCTTTTATAACTCTGTAAATGTTCAGATAAACAATGAATGGAGTTACGAACCTGTCTGACAATGACCTCAGAGTCTCCGTATACAATTAATTCTTTGATGCCCAAATCAATTGCTTTTTTCAGACCTTGTATTAAAGCTTCATATTCCACCGTATTGTTTGTACAATCAAATTCCATCCTATAAGCTATACATGTTTTATTTCCCTGAGGGTCCACCAGTAGGCAACCAGCTCCTGCTCCTTCTTTAGATTTTGCACCATCAAAATATAAAGTCCAGATAGAACTATGCATAACCACTTTACTCTCTATAATTTTCAGAATATTCAGATTATCTACATCATTAATGGTTTCTCTAAATGAAGAGTTAGGAGAAACAGATGTCACATTACAAATTTTAGATTGGTGTTTATTTTCAGATAAGGCAGAATTTTCAGCTTTAAAATTACCAAATCCTAATTCATACATGTAATTCCCCATAATACAATCTGAAAATAAAACAGGTTCGCTAGGATCATGCAATTCTATGACAGTATGTTTCATATATATTTATCTATTTATCTTTATCTGATTTGACTTTCCATTCTTAGGTAACCACAATGTTGACCAATCAGTGGCAAAGAAACCGTTCAGCTGTTGAGACCAATCCCTACTTAAGAATATCCCATATGCATCTGGAATATCAGCAACAACAATATCTATAATTTGATAAACCAAAGGGTTACAAGCAATCCTGACTAAGACATCTTTCATTTCTCCTACAACCTTTACATTTGTCCTGTCCAATTGAGTTATTTGTGAATTAGATGGAACATATTTCCCATTCAATTTCTTGCATACTGATAAGGGAATCACATTGGAGGATGCTCCGGAGTCTACCATGCAGTTATGAACATTCCTATTGAAAATTTTAAAGGTAAGTAAGAATGGAGGTGTGGTTGATTTAGAATTCTTACATATCAGCAAAGCTTTATCAGCTGTTGCTTTCCCTTTTTCGGTTGCTGTTGGGTCAGCATTAAAACTATTTGTAGCAACATTTTGTTTTGCATTAGGAATAATTGAACTTACTGCGGGATTTATAACATGACTATTAGGCATTGGGTAGATTTGAAGGAGGTCATACATACTGATGTTTGCACGAGTCTTCTTTAAATCTTCAATAATATCATATTGTAAATCTAATTTAGGAGCATTTTGAATAGGCTGGGTAATTTTGGTTGTTTGTGTTTGCTTGTCGGATTGAGCTTGTTTAGTGGGTTGCGAGTTATTGTTGTCATTATTTGTAGTAGAACTTGAAGCACCGGGAGTTTTTTCAAATGCCCTACTACGAGTATTATAGGCATGTTGTCATGTAGGTGGACTTTTAGTCTCATTCTCTTTCACAAGACTGTCCCAGAAATGACCATTAACTTGTTGAGGTTCTTCTGATTCTTCATCATTTTCTGATTCCTCTTCTTCTTCATTTTTAGTTATTTCTTGACTAGAAGGAGTTTCAGACAAAGATAAAATAGCTCGAATTGTATTAAAAATTTCTTCATTTGCTGCTATGTGAGGTGGTGTATTCTTATTATTTGCATTCGGGTTTTGTCTATATTGATTTCTGAAATATTCCCTAGAAGGAGAGGCTTCAGAATTGGTTTTCTTTAACCCTACAACTTCATTGGTTAATGTTTGAATAGCGTTCTGCAGCTGTTCTATATCGAATGCTTTGTCTTTGTCTGAATTGGGTTTTTCGGTCTTCCTACGAGGAAAATAATCAGATTTCCCACTTCTATCTAGTTCATAGGACATAGAATCCTTTTCGACTTTAATGGCTTCCTCAAATGTTTCTATTAAGTTTGTTTTTCCAGCTCTCTTTACGAACATCCCAGAATATTTAGGTAAGGCTGACATATAATTTTCAATAATTATGTCTTCCGAAGGTTGAGAGGCAATTGGGATTTTATTTTTTAATGTCAGAAACCTTTGATTGAAATATTTGATTCTTTCTTTAGTCTCCATTTTAATCCTAGATAACTCTAGGGCTAAAAGAGCGGGTGTTTTATCTTCCCCGAATTTGTCTAGAAAGGCTTTATTAAATTCTCCCTAGTTTGTGATTGATCCCTGTACTAATGAAAAGTACCAGGTAGAAGCTCTTCCTTCAAAAGTTAGAGGAAACAATGGACAAACTACATCTTCATGCTAAACGTTCAAAGTTTGAACAGCCAACATAAATTTGTCAACATGCACCTCTGCAGGTTCTTTGTTATCTGGGTTAAACTTAGGGAGGAGTTTATCTGAGTGTTTAGGCAAAGAATTTTGTAGTCCAGGGACTTCTATAGCAGTTGTTCTTAGCCACGGGAGTTGTAGATTTGGTGGATTAGGTGGAGGATTACCTCCTCCTCCTATAGGTACATTTCCTGCCATTGGACTTCTTTCGGCACTTGAGGAACTTCCTGAATTGGAAGGTCTTGGACTATCAAGTGGTGATTTAGGGGGAGAAGGTGGCTGATCAAAACCGTCTTTTGCAGTAAGTCTTCTAGCAGTGTTTGTTTGAGTAGTTTGTCTGTGATGACTTCTAATTTGATAACATGGAGTGCTATCAGCTTCTTGCAAAGCTTGAGTAACTACGTTCAATTGTGGATTACGTCGTTGTTGCCTAGGAAGACCATAATCTATTGGAGATAAACCAAGCTGATTAGCATATGCTCTGGTTAGAATATGTCATGGTTCTTCCAAAGTTTGATTGCTTTGTTCCGGAGTAAATGGGGATGTGATATGATCACGCTCAAGGATGCTCCTAACAGTGTTTATAAACATTGATCTGCTGGTTTCTGGAGTTTGTTGGCTAGTTGTAAATTTCTCATTAATTTTCCCTGCCATTAATCATTAATAGGCCCTCCTTCTAGCGCCATTTCTTGGCCTGATTTTCTGACCTAGGCCAACAAGGAAGTTTTTCCCACACAATCAACTTAAAGCAGCGTCCAGTGTGTTTGGATTAGCAAAACTTCATAGGTTATGGTCCTGCTACCAGCTAATTTTTCTCTTAAGGAGAAATTTAAAATTAGCAAAATCTAACCTATCCTAATGTTATTTCTATTCAATTAAATCCTAAAACTATTTAAGTTGCCTAAATAAATCCTCTAATTAGTTTCAACTATCTAAATTGTTTGATGGTTGCTTTTTTAAGCAAAGACTCCAAGTTTTGAAGAGTTTTTCTGAATATAAAGACTTGTCAAAAGTATGCTAAAATTATACTAATTGATTTAACAGCTGTTAACTAAAATATATTAAAATAAAACTTAATCTGAATTATTCTATCTATCCTATCTATCATATCTCAGCTGAGAGCGTTTCTAAATACTAGATTAATTATTAATTAATAATAGATAAACAGAAAGACAAAGTGCACAATTTAAATAGAGACATTTAAACTATACATAATAAGTCACTCTGTTATATAATAACTGAACAGAAAAACTAAAAACAAACAATTATTTTAGTTCTCTGAAATTAATTAATAATTAATGATCAATATAGCTATTTGAATCCATAGATAATGTCTAATATAAACTCACCGTAAAAATACAAATGATATTTTTAGCAAACAGAAATGTATATCATTATAGCTTAAGTTTATAGTAAAAATACTAATAAACACAATCATAACGATATATTTGTTCAAAATGCGATATTGAATTGACAAAGTGAAAATTGTAATTAAACACAAATATAACAAAGCATATTGTGTTAATATTAAGATAGAAGATAAGATGCTGAAATATATAATATATCCAAAACAATAATACCAGTAATGATATCAGTCTGTAGATGTCCAGTTGTATCTCACATCCAAAGATTCAACTTCAGGAATGAAACAACACCAGCAGCAAAATATATTTCAAGTATGTTTTCTTCAAACACTCCATCCTCCAGATCATCAAAATTCCTACCTTATAGAATACTATGATTCCGTTTTCCCATTTAATGTTGCATACAACATTATAGGGTTCCTATAACTATAAAGAGAATCGAATCTCTTTTAACAAACACCTGTCACTATAAATAGAAAACGACTAGCCTGAATGTTTGCTGATTTGAAGGTACTTGGTAAATTCGTGGCCATTGTTGAAACTCCAGCCTTAAACAAACAACCACATCTCCCAGCCAACACATTAACAATGTCCTGAAAGTTTGGAGAAGAGTAATGGCATATCCACATGTATTCAAATAAACGAAGCATCTCATTAAAACCAATAAAAACAAATGTAACAAAATAAACCAAAATTTAAATGCATGCCTGTAAAATCGCAATTTGCGATTTTACAGGCATGTATAACAAAATATTTTATTACCTGTTTGACAGTGACACCAGAAATGAACATAACCATCAAGTTCTACTTTGAATATCAACTACTCTTCGGGCTTCAGTTAATTTTGTTTTCAGCTTGATAATCTTTAACTTCTGTTTTTCTATTTTCTCAAGTAGGTGCTGATTTGTATCTATTGTTGACCTCTTTGCTCTTTTATATTGATTCTTTTTAGTATTTACTTCGTTCCACCTGCTAATCCAACTCAGCAACTCCTCTCTAAATGTTTTATTTTCTTCTTCTACCAATGCTGCATTGGATTGACAATGCTTAAGTTCATCCTTCAACTCTGCAATCTTGTTCTGGTATGTCATGTCTAGAACTTGTTGTAAGGTTTCTTCATTATTGGCTACTTGAGGAGAATTAGAGTCATCAATGTTTTGACCAGATGACTGGGGACTGATAAAAGATGGTTTAGGGTCTACAATGCAAGTATTCATACATGATTGAGCGACCTCGGCCTTACCGAATTCTGTCATGTTTTCAACTAATCTCGTATTATTATCTTTTATCATACTAGATTTATTTAAATGAGTAGTGACATGCACTGGTGATGGGTTATCGTCTTCAATATGGACGACTATAGGCTGAGTGTCCTGTCGATTAACCATAGGAGTCGAAATTGAAGCTTTCATACTCCTAGTAATCCTCCTTGCAAATACAAGATTGTCTGACTCAAACCCTCCTTTATCGAAGCATACTTGAGCTAGATGATCTAGCTTATACATAGACTCTCTGTCATGTTTACGTGGACTAGCTGGTTTAGTGAGATTTTTACAATCCACAAGGTTAACAGTTTTGCTTTCAGCTAACCTTTCCTCTGTTTTTACAGGAGTATAAGGACATCTATCAGATGGGGGCTGGTTTGAGACTGTTTCAAAGCGACAGGGAACATAATTATCGATATTTCCATTACTAACCCCAGCATTGGCTTCACCGAGCCCTTTCCTCTCTGATTTAGTTTCAGGAGCGTTATTAACCTCAGGCTTAGCAACCTTTCTTTTTCTGCGAGTTTTTGGAGAGGGGTTCGGCCAATATTGGGTCGGCCCCAAATCACACTCAGTTAAGAAATCATCCCACGTCTTGCTAGCTAAAGACAGTTGATGTTGCACTATAATCTTGACTAATCCGTGGTGGAAAAGACTTCTATCAAGGTTATTAAAACTTCTAACCGCCTGTGACATCTTCTTCAAACTTTTCCACAGGTAAAAGGGTAAATTAATCCTACAGCCCTGCAATGCTAAAAGCAGTCTTAAATGGTAATAGTGTAAATGGGAGAAATGCCCATCGCAGGACACATACCTGACCAGAATTTCGTAATAAGCTCTCCACTCGGGCTTCAAGAATTTGACAGGGACACCTATCTTCAATTCAGTATTATCTGGCAATGGTAGCAACAGAGATAAACACTTTTTCTTATTAACATTTCTACCTTTGAACCAATGTTCTCCAACCTGTGGGAGTTTGGTTGCCTCTGCGATCTTGTCCTCGTTGATAATGAACGTAAAATTCCCTATCTGCACAACGTCGTCATTTAAATTCATGGCAAACATTTTGGTTACTTCTACATGATGGCCATCAAAACACCTAAATAATTTCCCCCACCCGAATTTCTCGAATCGCAAAGCTACCTTCTCGTCTGCTTCTATGAGCTCTGAAGCAGATATTTTGAAACGGTTCAATGGATCCATAATTTCCTCCACGCTCTCCTGGTTTCGGACTGGAATGAATGGAAAGGTGAAGGGGGAGGGAATAGGTACCCAAACGCATGACATGATGTGCAAACTTCACATGCTTTGGATCTGACAGACATAAGATCTCTGGACTTGGTCATTTTAGCCGAACCTTAGCAATAATGAGTGCTACAGCCAACGTTATAATATGATACATGCATAATCCATGATTTAGCCACGACTATCAGTGAAATAGAACCAAATCGACATAGAAAAGATCTTGTTATTGATAGACCGTAAACCAAACTATTGATTAGTTACAGTAATCATAATGAGCACGTACATTGTTAGGAAATGGAATGACAATCAACATTAACTCTTGTTAATACGATGCATCGATATAGTCACAGCTGTAAGTTTATCATGAAGCTCAAGCCACATCTCTATGTCAACTCAGTGATCCGAGTGACAAGCGTTACCAATTCGACACATGGCTCTCGTAAACTTTGTCGATTTAACGGTCTCCTCTAGCTTTAGTGTGAAAGGTGGTAGCATTCAAGGTGATATAATAAAGAAATCATATACCCTAATATTTCGTATGTCAACTAGCTAATAACTTGTTTTAACACGACTATCATGTATATACATTAAATTTCATAGATTATAGTTTTGAATTTTCAAAAATCCCATCGATTAATATTTGAAATCAATTTTGATAGGAAACTAAGTGGTAAAACTATAGTATATGAAAATTCCTATATGATAGTCATTTTATTTAGTAACTACATATATAAAATTTCTCACAAAGTAACGGTTAGGAATTATGTATGTAATATGAACCTTAGGTTTTAATAAGAGGTTTAATTGAATGAGTCACCTTTAGTTCTAAGAGTTTAGAACTCATAATACTTTACCCATATCCAGCTCAGACTGTATTTCATTAATTTCCCTTTGGCATATTATCATATATAATCATATACATTTATCTTAATGATTGAATTGATTATATAGGATCTAATGAAATTGACTTATCAAACTGATAGTTGCTAACTGCCAAATTTACGAACATGTTTTCACCAACTTCTAACATATCATTTTACTTTTCTCGAATTGAGAGTACCTTCATAATCAAATATTCTGAAGGCACTCTATTATAATTTTTGAGTAAAATATAAAATAGAGCTGATCTTTCTTCATCTTAATGGAATATGAAGGGGTTGTTGCTGACTACCAACAAGTCGATGGATAGATACTCATAATTCTTAATAAACGTTTTCATGTGGATAACCTTTTTACTTGTTGGAGGCTATTAACACCTGTTTTGACATCTAATGATATCATTTATTTCCTTGTTCTATGTGCATTCACTCTTTGTTCGCTTACTTTGGGTTTTTTTACGTTCAATTCATGGTTGATTTCCATCAAATTGGATTATAGTTGTTTTGCATAAAACTAAGGTTTCATTTGAAGGTTTTGTATTTTTCACTTTTACTTTTCTCTTTATTTGGGATAATCTATTAATCTTATAATATTGGAATAGAGATAAGATTATGACGATGAGAGTAATTTAAAGCCACAGCCTAGCAAGATGAACCAAAACAAACAGTAGGACTATGGCATGTCAGTATCATCAACATTGAGGCCAAAATAAATTTTTACTCTTTTCCATTATCCTGTAAATGTTGGGTTCAAAGCTTCATGTTCTCTACTTCCTATTAACCAAAAGGGATGAATGAATGGCTCCGCTCTAATTGGTTTCAAGCTTGGCTAGATGGATTCGCAATGCCTTCCATTGGATGGATGCTCAACCAAGGAATGGTCTTATATCCTTGCAATGCTTCTCAAATAAACAAAACTGTTTACACCAATTCAAAACCAGTAGCCCAATATTGTTTCTCAACTGAGTTCCAACTCTATTTATTGCATTATAATAGTTATAACTCTGCCCATTCAGAAAAACAATGGCTAATAAGATGCACGGCATTCTGCAATTCAGAAATAGGTTGACAGTTAAACATTACACAAGCATTATATATGGCTAGAGCTAATTCCAAAGAATTGATCACTCAAGTAGTTATGTATATAACGCTGGCTATAGGTAGATAATTCCATGCAAATCTTGAGACGAATTGCTTCAAGGAGTCACTTCTGTTAGCAGCTGTATAATGAATGTGAAAACTCGGTACTTAATTAATAACTATTCCCCTGTGCCATATGAT